>JAREIK010002609.1:0-43357 GCA_029783825.1 Sapria himalayana | reverse complement strand
AATATAAATAGATTAATATATAGATAGACATATAGAAGGATAGATATATATATATATATATATAATTCAAAATAGGTAGATAGTTATATTGATAGATAGATAGATATAAAATGATCGACATATTGCCAGATAGATAGATAGACAACTAAGATTGATAGGTACAATAATAGATAGGTAGATAGACAGATAGATATATCGATAGACGTATAGATAGATTGACTGATAGAGTAATTTAAATAAGGGTAATAAGCTAGTTAGAAAGTTAAATACCTTGATATATAGATAGAAAATAAATACATAGAAAGATGTACGGACAAACATATAAATAGATTGACATAATGATAGACTGATAGACTAATTAATAGATAGATAGATAGACATATAGATAGATTGATAGAATAATTGATTGATTGATATCCTGATATAAAAATGACAGAGAGAGAGATAGATAGATAAATAGATAGATAGATAGATACTACATAAATAGAATGATAGACAGAGAGACATATAGGTAGATTGATAATCAATTAGAATGATAGCTAGATAGACTAATTTATAGATAGATAGGTAGACATATAGATAAATAGACATATATATAGATAGAAAAAATAGAACATTTATAAAAGACATATCAACAAATTGATATATAACATATAGATAGATAAATGCTAGATATATAGATAGATACACAGATAAATTGACTGATAGATAGATATATATATATATATAAATACCAATAGATAGTTAGACAGATAGATAAAATGAATTATAGACAGTTAGACATATAAATTGATCGATGGATAGACATATAATCAAATAGAAAGATAGATGGATAGTTAGACAAATAGAAATATTGACAGACAGATAGATATATAGATATACAGAAACATTAACAGATAGATAGATAGATATATAGATAGATAGATATCTAATAGACAACTAGACAAATATACAAATTGAATATAGAGAGATAGACATATCGACACATAAAAATATAGATACTTAGATAGTTAGATAGATATATTGATAGAATAGATAAAAAACACTTTAGACTAATAAAATAATAAACAATAGAAAGATAAATAGATAGATATTAAGATAGATAGATAGATAGGCAGAATGATAGATTGACGAATAGATAGATAGAAATATAAACATATAGACAAATAGATAGGTAGATAGGTAGATAGATAGAAAGACAACTATTTAGATAGATAGATAAATAGATTAATAGATAAACATATAGACACATAAATAGATATACAGATAGATAGAAAGATAAAAAGATAGATAGACTAATAGATAGTCCGATAGATTTAGTGATAGATATATAGATAGATAGATTGATTGATTGATAGATAGTTAGACGAATAGACAATTAAACAATAGCTAGATTGATAGATAGATATATAGATACACAAATAGATTGATAATATATAGATAGACATATATACAGATAGATAGATAGATAGAAAGATATGCAAATAGATAGATAAAAAGATATATAGATAGATAGATATACATTATATATATATATATATATATATATATATATATTATATATAAAGACATATAAATAGATAGACAAATAAATTGATAGACAGATAGATAGATAGAAAGATAGAAATATAGAAACATATAAAGATAGAAAGATAGAAAATAATATATAGATATATATATATAGAGATAGATTGATAAACATATAGATATATTAATTGATTGATAGATAGATAAACATATATAAATATAGATAGATAAAGTGGTAGAAAGACGTATAGATAGATAGACAAATAGATAGACAAATAGATAGAAAGATAGGTAGATAGATAGATAAACATATACATAGATAAACATATAGATAGATCGATAAATAGATAGATAGATAGATATATTGAAAGACAAAGAGGCAAATAGACTATTATACTTATATAAAGAAATATAGTTAGATTGTTATACACAAAAAAAGATTAATAGAAAGATAGTTATAAAGTTAGTTAATTAGACAAATAGATATATATAATAGAGTGATAGATTAATAGATAGATAGATAGATATATATATACAGATAGTAAGATATACATTTAGATAGATAGACATTTAGATAGGTAGCCATTTAGATTGATAAACAAATAAACAATTAGAAAAATAGACAGAAAGATAGATATACTTATAGACTTATAGATATATAAACATATAGACAAATAGAAAGATGGATAGATTAATAGATAAACATTTAGATAGAGAGTTAGAAAGTTTGACAAAAAACATATAGATAGATAAAATATAAAAAACAAAAATTTAGATAGATAACTAGATTGAAAAATAGATAGACAGACAAATATATAGAAAGATAGACAGATTAGCAAATAGAGATATCATCAAATAGACAGTTTGATAGCTTGAAAATAGATAGATAGAAAAAAGCCTGAAAGATAGATAGATAGACAAAAAGCCTGATAGATAGATAGATATTTATAGAAATAAATAAATAGATTGGTAGATAGATAGATATATAAATAAATAGATAGATAGATAGATTGAAAAATATATAGTTAGAAATATATAAATTTAGACAAATAGGCAAGTAGAAAATATATAGATATATAAAAGATTGATTGATAAATAGATAAATAGATAGATAGGTAAATAGACAGACATAATAATAAATAGATAGATAGACATATAGATAGATAGATAAAAGGATGGATAGCTAGACATACAAATAAAGAGATATACAAATAGATAGATATATAGATATATAGATAGATAAATACAAATATAGAAAGATTGAAAGGTAAATATATAGAAAGATAAATTGACAGATATTTAAATAGATAGATAGATAAAAAGATATTCATAAAGATAGATAAACAGAGAGATAGACATATAGATTTATAAATAGACAGATAGACAGATAAATAGATAGATAGATAGACTGATAAACACATAGATAGATAGACTAATAGATTGATACATAGATCGAAGATAGAAAGATTGATAGTTTAATTGATAGATCGACTAATAGATAGAAATATTGTTGTATAATTATATAGATACAATGTTTGATAGATAGGTAGTTAGAAATTTATTTAATTAGATAGATATACAGAATATATATAGATATAAGAATAGATTGATAAATTGAAAAATATATAGATAGACACATAGACCATTTAGATAGATAAACATCTAGATATATAGATATTTAGATAGATATACATTTAGATAATAGAAAAATAGATAATTAACAATTAGACAAATAAACAGATAGACATTTCGACAAATAGACATATAATAGACAGAGATTTAGAAAGAAAGAAAGATAGATATATAGATAAATAGAGATATTGACAGATAGACATATAGTTTGTTAGATAGATTGATAGTTAGAAAGTTAGAGAAATAGACATATAGATAGATAAAAAGATAAAAAAATAGTCATATAGATAGATAAATAGAATGTAAAATAGATAGTTAGACAAATAGATAGAGAGATAGAGAGAGAGAGAGAGACAAATAGATAGATTGACGGATTGAAAATAAAAAGATAAACAAATAGAAAAATAGATAGATAGATAGACAAACAGATAGATTGATTGATAGGCAGATAGAGATATATAGATAGATATATAAATAGTTAGATATATAGACATATAGATAGATAAATAGATGGAAAGTTAAACATATAGATAGATAGATAGAGAGATAGATAGATAGATAGACATATAGATAGATAGATGGATAAAGAAATAGACATACAGATAGATAAACTACTATCTATAGATAGATAGAGACCTAAATATACACAAGAACAGATAGATAGATACACAAATAAATAAATTGATAGAAACATAGATTTATAGAGAGATAGAATGATAAATATATAGATACATAGAAAAATCAATACATAGAAAGATATACTTATAGATATATACACAGATAGATAAATAATAGATAGATGGAGAGAAAGTTAAATAGATATATAGATAGACTATAGATAGATTGACTGTTTAACAAATAGACAGATAGATTGATTGATTGATATACACTTAGAAAGATAAACAAGTAGACATATATAGATATAAAAAGATATACTGATTGACAAATAGATAGAAAGACAAATATTAGAAATAAAATGTATAGATAGATAGATATACATATAGATAGATAAATAGTTAGTCAGAAAGATATATTGGTTGATAGATAGACATATAGATTGATAGACGTATGTATAGATAAACAAATAGATAGATAGATAAAAATATAGATAAATATTTAGATAGATAAATCAAATAGATTGATAAATAGCAAAATTGATAGATTGACAGATAGATATATATATATATATATATATATATATATATATATATATATATATATATATATATATATATTAATAGATAGATAGATTGACACATAGTTAGATATATAGATAGATAGATAGAACGATAGATAAAAAGATAGACAGATTAATTTATTGATAGATATATAGATAGACAGATAGACAGGTAGATAGATAGATAGAATGATAGACAGATCGACTAAATGATAGACAGGTAGACTGAATGATAGATAGATAGAATGATAGATATATAGACAAAAAGAAAGTTAGAAAGATAGATAGACACATTGACATAGAGCCAGATAGATACATTGACACATAGCTAGATAGATAGATATATAGATATACATATAGATAAATAGATAAAATAAATAAATAGATATATAAATAGATATGCAAAAAGATAGATAGATAGGTAGATAGATAGATATAATTAGATTGGTATATTAGTAGATAGAGAGAAGGATAGAAAGATAGATATATAAATGCATAGATTGACATATAGATAAATAGACAAATAGATAGATAGATATATAGATAGATAGATTGAAAGATACGTAGACAAATAGGAAGATAAAAAGATATGTATATAAACAGATAGATAGATAGACAAATAGATAAACCAGATAGACTGATAAATAGATAAGAAGATTGATAAATGATCAGACAGACAGATAGATAGATAGACAAATAGACAGATACATAGTTATATAGATAGAATGATAAACTCATAAACATTTAGATACATAGGCACATAGATAGATAGATAGATAGAAACACTACTAGACAGATAGACAAATAGACAAATATATAGATTGACAAACAGACAGATAGATAGATAGATCTATATACATATAGATAGATAGATAGATAGATAGAAACAAACATATAAATAGATAAAGAGATAGACAGATATATAAATAGACTAATAATTTAATTGATAGTTTGATAGTTTAATAACTTATCTTTATTATTCTTAAAACATTTCATTTTTGCACTCTTTTTATCTCTAAACATAATTGTTGGATATCTTTTATATATTTTTTGAAGCTGTAAGACAATCAAATTTAATTTATGTTTGTTTATGTTTATAATATTTGTTTTTATATATCTGTGAATATATTTTTGTGTCTTTGAATTTTTTGGGTAGAGTTTTAGCCTAGTATAGGTATTTAAAAGCCTATTTTCAGCAGCGACAATAGCAGTAGCGATGCTAGCAGGAGTAGATGTAACGGCAACAAATATGGTATATACATATGTATATTGTTAGTATATATGTACATATAATACTACAGTATTTTATGTACATATATACTGAGTATATATAGTACTTAGTATATATGTACACATAATACTGTAGTTTATATGTACATATACTATAGTAATATATGTACTAGTGAAATGCTAGTATATATATAGATATTTACTGCAGCAATATATATTTATCAAAACATAGTCATTTATTTATTTATTTATTTTGATTTGATTTGGTGGTTTAAATTCCATACATTTATGCTACCACATTGTTTCCCATACAAAGCTTGTATAAGTGAATATATATTTCGACAAACATGATGCACCATGTTTCACATGCATTTTTGTTGTGGAAAGTTGGTGATCAGAGGAGTAGAGGGAGAGAAAACAACGTTAATGCATTGATAGATTATACTTTATGCACAATCGGTATATACATTGATTAATAAGATGTAATATATTTTTTGTATTAGAATAAGTTATTAAATAAATTTTTTTGTTTAATTTAAAAGTTTCATTTATTATTCTTGTTTTTATAAAATTTAATTATAAATTATTAAATTATTTAATTAATTTTTTGTTTAAACTGTATGACAATCAACTTTAATTTGTGTTTGTTCATGTATATATTAATTATTTTTATATATCTATGAATATGTTTGTGTTTTTCCGAATTTTTTGGTAGAGTTTTAGCCAATTATAGATATGTAAAAGCCTATTATCAGTAGTGGTAGCTGAGGCAGCGGCGATAGTAGTGCTAGCAGCGGAGGTAGGGAAGGTAGAGGAGGCAGTGACAGCATTAAAGGTGGCATTGTTATCGGCGGAAGCAGTGGCTGTAGTGGTAGCAGTGGCAGCAATGGTATCAGCGGTTTTAGCGATAGCGGAGACAACACTGGAAGCAGCCACATCAGTGGCTGGACTGGCAGCAGGGGCGGCATCGATAGCTCCGTAGAGGCTGCTGCCACTGCGGCAAGGGCGGCAGCGGCAGTGGGAGCAGTAGGAATGGAAAAATTTGTGGTATATACATAGGTATATTGTCAGTATATACGTACATATAATTCTACATTATTATATGTACATATTACTGAGTATATATGTAAGCATAATAATACAATTTATATGTACAAATACTACAGTAATATATGTACGAGTGAAATGCTAGTATATATGTGTATTTTGGTTGTAGTAATATCTATTTATCAAAACATAGTTTTTTTTTAATTTATTTTGATTTTATTTAGTGGTTTAAATTTCTTACAGATGTGGTACCACATTGTTTCCCATATGAAGCTTGTATAAGTGAAGGAATCTTTCAACAGACATGAAGTATCGTGACTCGGATAGTATTTTTGTAGTGGAAAGTTAGTAATCGGAGGAGTAGAGGGAGAAAAAACAACGTCAAAGCATTGATAGATTATACTTTATGCACAATCGGTAGATACATTGATAACTAAGATGTAATATAATTTTTTAGTTATTTAAAATATTATATTAGAATAAGTTATTAAATGAATTTTTTTGTTTAATTTAAAATTTTCTTTTATAGTTTTTGTTTATTAAATTTAATATAAAAATATTAAACTATTTAATTAAATTTTAGTTTAAGCTATATGACAATCAACTTTAATTTATGTGTGTTCATATCTATAATAACTATTTTTATATATCTATAAATTTTCGTGTCTTTAAATTTTTTGGTAGATTTTTATCCTATTATATGTCTATAAATACATAATATCAGCAGCAGTATCAATGACGGCGGTGGCAGCGATGATAGCGGCGACAGTAGAAGAGGCAATGGTGGTAGAGGTGGCGGTGGAAGCAGTGGGGTAGCCATGGTTATAGCAGTGACAGGGCAGGAGCGGTGGCGTCAGATTTTAGTGGCAGTAGCAACGACGGCGGAAGTGGTGGTAGCAGCGGCTGCAGCGGAAGCAGCTGTGGTAGTCACGGTAGCAGCAACTGCACTGGAAGCAGCGGCATCACCGGAAGCAATAGTAGAGGTGCCAGTGTGGAGGTAGTAGTGGCGAAGGCGACGATAGTAGAGGTAGCATGGCAGCGATGACAATAGCAGTGGTATTGGCAGCGATAGCGACAAAGGTAGCTGCAGCAGCGGCAGTGGGTGCGATAGCAACAACATCAAATGGGGTATATACATATGAAAAAAGTCAGTATATATGTACATATAATACTGTAGTATTTTATGTACATATATACTGAGTATATTTGTACTCAGTTTATATGTACACATAATGATGTTATTTTAATGTACATATACTTCAGTAATATATGTACGAGTGAAATGCTAGTATATATTTACATATATACTACATGATTATATATGTATCAAAACATAACTTTTTTTTAATTTGAGTGAGTGTTTTAAATTTCTTACTGATATGATACCTCATTGTTCCTCATACAAAGCTTTTATACGTGTTGAGATTTTTCACTAGACAGTACGTGTCATGACTCAAATAGTTTTGTCGCAATAGAAAAATGATGATTAGAGGAGCCAAGGGAGAGAAAGCAGCGTTAATAAATGGATATATTATAATGTATGCAGTGTCGGTAGATACATTGATGAATAAGATGAAATAAAAGTTTTTTATTTTTTTGTTTCAATTATGAAATTATTGAATTTGAATAAAATATTAAATGATTTTATTCTTTGTTTATTATAAATTATTTATAGTTTAAATTTTTATTCAATTTGATATAAAAATATTAAATTATTTAATTAAAAAATTTTACAGGTGGACACAGCCAAAGGAGGTGGTCAAAAGTGTGTTCTACAAACATGCTGACAGCCAATATAAAGACACTGTGTACGAGATCAAAGATAAATGACCAAAGAAGAAAGAAAAAGATTTGAGTGTCCATGATCATATTTTCAAGGAGTGGTGGATCAGTTGGGATGATCCGGATTATAGGAAGAGGTGTAATAAATAGAGCGGCAATCATCGCTCAGAGCGGGCTAGGGAGGGTAGGGGCATGTCTACACACACTTGTGGATCTCACTCTATTCATGAGCATGAATGAATATTTGTATTATTTATAATTTATACTTTTTATGTTTATTACTTTGTGAAATATGTTCAATTGTGCCTAAATATCATTTCTCATAAGGAATTTTTTTTTCAATAGAATTAACATATGTATTGTATGTAATTATAGACACGGAAGGAGGGTAAGAAGCCCAATGCTCCTCGCTTATTCAGATACATACAGATGAAGGCTAATGATAATCAGACTTTCGTTGATTAGAGATCTCGTGCAGCAAATGTAAGTTTCATTAAAAAAAATTTACTTTTCTTTTTTTTGTTTGAATATAAATTGAAATTCCTTTTGTATATTTTTATTAGGGGAGATATGAAGAAATGTTAGCTACTGCGACACAAGCGTATTCTACGTCTACTTTAGGTTCATGTGATGGTGCAACAGGTAGTTCTCATTCATTAGCTACACTAGTTGATACGTATCAGATTTGGTATGTGGCTATTGATGGCAAGGAGAAGATGCTCATTTATGGCGTCGGTTCGTCGACATCATCATTCTACTCGCATAGATGACCAGATTATGAAGCTGAATTTTCAGGACCAATTTAAAATTTGTTCTCGACGATGGAGGAATTTAAAGACATGATACGAAATGCTATACAGTATCAGTTGGTCGATACAGAGCGACACATGATCGACTATGAGGATGATAGGGATGAGTTGCGTATGTTTTTTGACTGGCGTACAAAGAAGTTTCAGGAAAGAGGACTACAGTTCAACCCTAATGATCTACCATAGATTTTTCAGCATAATGATCTAGCTACAGCATCTACTCCAATCACCTATAGTAACACCTGCACGAACTACATCAGAACTAGCAACAGTAGACGGCTTTACCTCAATACCCGACACCTCACCATGTGGACCAGATACATCACAGTATAACGATTATGAAACTAGGTTGGATAAATTAAGTCTATTACACACATTTTTTTTCAATGCATTAAACCTTGATTTTGAATTTCATTTTTTTTATTTTCTCTTGATGAATTATATATATATATGCAGTATATATTGTTGTTTGCTAAAGTTAATTGGATTTTTTTTGTTGTATTATCTGTATATCTTTTATGTAGCAACTGCATCAAAACTGGAAGTTAATTTGATTTTTTGTGCTATCTATATATGTTTCTGTAGCAAATGCATCAAAACTAAAAAAAATTTGGTCGGTAATTACCGACGCAATTGTACCCAAAAACTGACCAAAATTTTTTAATATCAATAGTCGGTAAAAAGTCACCAAATGGTCGGTAATACTTTTGTAGATCAATTACCGACCAATGATTATAAAATATTTTGATCGGTATTTGTTTGCAATTTTTTTTGGTTATTATCGATCATTTGGTGACCATTTACCGACCTAATACTTTTGGTGTGAAAATGGTTGAAATATAGTCGGAAATTATTTGTTGGTAAATTGTCCGTAAATTATCGGTAATTACTAACCATTTGAAAATAATTTACCTATCTAATGCTTTTGGTCGGAAAATAGCCGGAATATAGTCGGATATTATTTGTTGGTAAATGGTCTTTAGTCGGTCGGTAATTACTGATCATTTGTAGACCATTTACCGACCAATTGCTTTTGGTCAGAAAATAGTTAGAATTGAGTTGGTATTTATTTGTCGGTGAATGGTTTGTAAATGGTCGTTATTTACCGACCATTTGGAGAGTGATGTAGTGACCTAAAATATTTTTGTCAGAAAATTATCAGAATAGTCGGTAATTATTTGTTGGTAAATGGTTGATAAATGGTCAATAATTTACCGACATAATGATTTTTTTGTTGGTAAAAAAATTAACAACAAACAAAATTGTGATCAAATATGTTGGTCGGTAATTGGTTGCTATTTGGTTTACCGACCACAAAATACCGAATTAGCGACCAAATAATTGGTCGGTAATTCGGTGAATTTTAGTAATGAAATATATATTTTTTTGGAATTATTTAGAAAAATATGAAACTCCTCCGAAAAATATATTAGACATTTCTTCGAATAAAATATGAATTTCTTGGATTTTCTCTGAGAATTATGAACCTCATTTGAAATATATATTGGACATTTCTCCCACTAAATATTTTTTTTCCTTGGATATTTTTCAAAAATAACCGTGTAACTCAGCCTGGAGGTTGTCCCAATTCGATTTCACAAATTTATTAGTCATGCTAAAGAAAAAATACCACGCAACTCAATCTGGACGTCATCCTAATTCGAGTTCTCGAAATACATTTCATACACCTTTATATGTATATATATATCATGCACCCACCCATGTATATGAAATGTTCCCGTGCATATTAAATGCAAGTATGTCATTTACGATTAAACGAGGTTTAAGACACAACTATAACAATCCAAACCCAATTAACATGCACGAAATTTTACTAAACAACCCCCATAAACTTTTTATCCATTAATCATTTCCAATGACATTTCTAACAATTTGAATTGAAAAATATAAAATATGATCATTTACAACCTTAAAATAGAAAGGAATTCTGATAAGAGAAAACCACTACCTTTTAGAAAATTTCATGGAAATTTTATAAATTTTATATCAAATTAAAGATCTCATCACGTAGAGCAACTTTTATTCTTGTACTATTCTATTCCGACTCTAGAATAATACATTACGATCAAAAGAAATTCAAGTTTATATATATATATATATATATATATATATATATATATATATTCCTCAACACAATGACTCTCTCTCTCTCTAGAATTTTATTTTTTCCATTCTTTGTCAGGCATCAATCACTTTCTGAATTCATGTCGTTTTTTTAAATTTTTTATTAGAATAATTTTTTTTTATTTTTTTAATTTTTAATTTTTTAATTTTTTTATTATTTTATTATTTTATTATTTTATTTTTTATTTTTTATTTTTTTATTTTTTTATTTTTTATTTTTTTTATTTTTTATTTTTTATTTTTTTATTTGTTTATTTATTGTAATTTTTTATTTTTTGTATTTTTTTATTTTTTTTATTTTTTTTATTTTTTATTTTTTTATATTTTTTATATTTTTTATATTTTTTATATTTTTTATATTTTTTATATTTTTATATTTTTATATTTTTTATATTTTTTATATTTTTTTTTATTTTTTATATATTTTTTATTTTTATATTTTTTATATTTTTTATATTTTTTATATTTTTTATATTTTTTATATTTTTTATATTTTTTATATTTTTTATATTTTTTATATTTTTTATATTTTTTTTATTTTTTATATATTTTTTATTTTTTATATTTTTTATATTTTTTATATTTTTTATATTTTTTATATTTTTTATATTTTTTATATTTTTTTTATTTTTTTTATTTTTTTTATTTTTTTTATTCTTTTTATTTTTTTATTTTTTTTATTTTTTTTATTTTTTTTATTTTTTTTATTTTTAAATTTTTTTTAATTTTTTTTAAATTTTTTTAAATTTTTTTAAATTTTTTTAATTTTTTTAATTTTTTTAATTTTTTTTTATTTTATTAATTTTTTAATTTTTTTAATTTTTTAAAATTTTTAAATTTTTAAATTTTTAAATTTTTAAAATTTTTTTTTTAATTTTTTTAATTTTTTTAATTTTTTAAATTTTTTTAATTTTTTTAATTTTTTTAATTTTTTTAATTTTTTTAATTTTTTTAATTTTTTTTATTTTTTTTATTTTTTTTATTTTTTTTATTTTTTTTATTTTTTTATTTTTTTTATTTTTTCTATTTTTTTTATTTTTTTTATTTTTTTTATTATTTTTATTATTTTTATTTTTTTTAAACACATGGATCGTGCATGCGCAGCCACGTGATGATGTTGTGGCATAGTATTTTTCATTTCGTTTTTTTATATTTATTTATTTATTCTAATAATTATTTAAATAAATTAAAAAAATAACAAAATTCAAACTTCCTCAGAATTTGACAAAATTTATCAATGTAACTTTATTTTCCAAGACGAATTCAATAGAAAAATTCATTTTATCAGTAGGGTTCTAAAATTTTTCGTTAATTTTTTTTATAACAAAATTAATATTTTACCCTTTTCCAGAAATAAATCATGTTATTTATTTCTTCATTTTTTTTTGGGATTTCATATTCTCTCCCCCTTAATGAATTTCATCCCGAAATTCTCATAGATCAACTTTACCATTATAAACTTATTCTGAAGTTAAATAATTATTAAATTACTAAAACACATACCTTCATTTTCAAATAAAAAATGATAAGCGACATGCATCATGTCTTCACATTCTCATGTTGCTTCTTCTATTCCTTGATGCCGTCAAATCACTTTTACTAGTCTCACCATCTTGCATTGCAAAACTTGGTCTCGACTATCAATGATATGCACTTGCATTTTTTTAATCCTTTCATCTGTATCAATAATGAGTTCGCCACAATCCATTATATTAGTTGGACTTGAAATATATTTCCTAAGCATAGAGATGTAAAATATCTCGTGGACACCAGATAAATGTGGCGGTAATACAAATCGATAAGCAACCAAACCCACCTTCTCAAGTATTTCGAAAGGTCCAATATATCTTGACGATAACTTTTCACTCTTGCCAAATCTGATTACTCTCCTTTTTGGCATCACTTTCAAGAAAATATGATCTCTCACCTTAAATTATAGAGGTTGTCTTTGTCTATCAGCATAACTTTTCTATCAACTTTGAGCCATAAGAATATGTTATATCAAATCTACTTTCTCTAAGTTATCTCTAATCACATCTAGACCCGTGATGGATCAGTCTCCCACCTCAGCCCAACAAACTGGAGATCGACATAGCCTTCCATATAATGCTTCATATGGTGCCATTTGGATACTTGCCTGATAACTATTATTATAGGCAAACTCGACCAAAGACATATATTCTTCACAGGTACCCTTGAAATCTTGACAAAATGCTCGTAACATATTTTCAAAAACTTGTATGGTTCTTTCTGACTGACCGTTGGTTTGTGGATGAAAAGCAATGCTCATTATCATCTGTGTTTCAATTGCTTTCTAGAAATTCTTCCAAAAATGAGCCATAAATCTGGGATCTCTATACGATACAATAGATACTGGCACTCCATGTAATCGGACAATTTCTCGTATGTATAACCTGCACAATTCCTCACATGTGAAGATCATTCACATTGCCAGAAAATGTGCTGACTTTGTAAGCCGGTCAACAATCACCCACATAAAATCATGTTTTCGTGATGTTTGTGGCAAGCGAGTCACAAAATCCAATATCATATGCTTTCATTTCCACTCTACTACATCCAAAGGCTGGAGTAATCCTACTGCCCTTAAATGCTCAGCCTTTATCTGCTAACACGTGAGGCATTATCGAACAAAATCTTCAATGTGTCTCTTCATCATATTCCAGTAATATTAGCGATGAAGATCATTATACATCTTTGTGTCATTTGGATGTTCTGTAAAATGAGAACAGTGAAATTCTTTAAGAATCTCCTCTCTCAATTCTACTATTTGGGAAACCACATTCCGTCCCCTAAACTGAAGACTAACATCCATATGAATAGCCCAACATTCATCGTATGTATCAGTTTCTATTCGGTTCTTTATAGATAATATTCTACATCTTGTTTCTGCATCAAAATCACCTTATTTAATAGCGAAGGTATAGTTACTAATATTCTGATAACACCCTAACTTTTACTGCAATATTGAAAGCTGAATCATCTCACAGTGTCAACCACATCTCACTCCCACAAAATAATACTAGCTAGTGCACCTCATGATTGCCAACTAAGTGAATCAGTCACCACATTTACCTTACCTGGATGGTAATGCAAAGTAAAATCATAATCTTCTAGATACTCCATCCATCGATGATGTCTCATGTTAAGGTCTCATTGTGTAAAGATATATTTCAGACTTTTATGGTGTGAATATACCTCAAATTACTCCCCATACAAGTAGTGGCACTATATTTTTAAAGAAAGGACTATAGCCACCAACACTATATCATGTGTTGGGTAATTCCTCTCATGATTTTTTAACTGCCTTGAACCATAAGCTACAACTCTCCCAGATTGCATCAGAATACATACCAATCCATCTTTCTAGGCATCACAATACACTGTATATTTCTATCCCCTATCCGGAACTATCAAAATAGGAGCTGAAGTAAGTCTCCGTTTCTATTCATGAAATGCCATTTCACATGAATAATACACTCATAGTTAACTTCCTTCCTAAACAATCTAGTAATATGCACAGCTAATAGAGATAAATTCTCAATAAATCTTCTGTAATACCCAGCCAATCCCAAAAAACTACGTATTTCAAAAATTGACTATCCTCTCCCAACTCATGACTGCCTTGCCTTTTTTAGAGTCAACTAAGATAATAGTAGGTGATACTACATGACCCAAAAATTTTATTTATGTCAACCAAAAGTCACATTTTCCAAACATAGCATACAACTTATATTCTCTCAAAGTTTGAAGAATAATAAGTAAATGATCTTCATACTCTCATTCGGACTAAGAATAGATAAAAATGTCATCCACAAAAACAACAAAATAATCTAAATATGGCTGAAATATTATATGCATAAGATCCATGAATGTTGTTGGCACATTTGTTAATCCATAAGGCATTTATGTAAACTCAAAATGCCCATACCATGTTCTAAATACTATCATAGGGATGTCAAACTCTCTAACTCACAACTGGTCATATTCAGTACGAAGATCTATTTTGGAAAAAACATGTGCCCCTTTTAACTGGTCAAATAAATCATCAATCCTTAGTAATGAATATCGATTATTTATCATAACCCGAATCAATTGTCGATAATCAATGCACAGTCGAACGGTTTTATCATTCTTCTTTACAAATAAAAGCAGAGCACCACAATGTTAAGTGCTGAGTTTAATGAAACCCTTGTTAAACAAATATTGTATCTAGAACTTTAGTTCTCGTAATACAATCGGTGTCAACCTATGTGGAGGTAATCCTGGTGTGTCGGTAATCCTATGATGAGATAATTTTAGTATTTCATTAAGAAAAATATCCTCATATTCACAAACTATCCGAGAAAGATCCATATTCACAAACTATCCAATAAAGATCCATATTCAATATCCATGCTTATTATAGGGTGAATCATGTCAGCCAACCAGAAAGTTGTTCGTACCATTTAGAATCATATATAGGCTGGTGTAATGCATCAAGCATATGGTTTAGAAATACAACATATATATTGTCTGTTGAGTGGATAATAATTCTTCTATGATCACAATCAATAACGACTAGATGTGGTATTAACCAGTACATGCAAATAATTACATAATAATCTGACATGTCCATGACTCTAAGGTTTGCTATGAGTAGTATCCCTGAGATTTCTAACTCATAATTTTATTTATCTATCTTTATGTCTATCTTTCTGTCTATCTATCTATCTATCAATTTGTCTATCTATCTATCTATCTATCTGTCTGTCTATTTATCTGCATATCTATCTGTCTATCTATCTGTCTATCTATCTATTTTTGTATCTATCTATCAATTTATCAATCTATTTAACTATCGGTTTATCTATCTATCTATATTTATATCAATATATCTATGTTTCTATCTATCTGTCTGTCTATCAATCTGTCTATCAATCTAAATATCAATTTGTTTATATATCTATCTATCCATCTATCAATCTATCAATATATTTCACTATATATTTGTCTATTAATTAATCTATCAATCTGCCTATCAATTTGTATATCTAATTATCTTTCTTTCAATCTATTTGTCTATCAACCTATCTATATTTCTATCTATGAAACTATCTATATGTCTTTCTATCTATCTGTCAGTCTTTATATCTATCTATCTATCAAACTCTCTATATATCTATTTTTTATCTATCTTTCTATCTTTCATTCTATCTATTTATCTTTCTATCAATACATCTCTCTATCAATCTATATATCTATGTATCTATCTATCTATATGTCTATTTATCTGTCTATCTATATGGCTATCTAATTATTTATCTATCTATCTATCTATATATCTATCAATTTAATCTATATATCTTTCTATTTGTTTGTCTATCTATCTTTATATCTACCTATCTATCTGTCTATCTGTCTATCTATATATCAATCAATCTTTCTATCTATATGTCTATTTATTTATCTATTTGTCTATCTATATGTCTATATATATATATCTTTATATCTATCTATCAATCTATCTGTCTGTCTATCTATCTATATATCTATCTATCGATCTATCTTTTGTGTATCTATCTGTCTATATTCGTTCTATCTATTTGTCTACCTGTCTATTTATCTATATATCTATAGATCTATTTATTTGTTTTTCATTCTATTTATATATTTATCTATCTATTTATTTCTCTATCTATATATCTATTTTTTATCTAAGTGTCTATGTATCAGTTTATCTATTTGTCTATCTATATGTCTAATAATTATCAATTTATCTATCTATCTATATATATTTATATCTATCTATGTATCTATCTATCTATATTCTTTCTGTCTTTCAATCTATATATCTATATCTATATCAATTTTTCTATCAATCTATCTATCAATCTTTATATCAATCCTTCAATCTATGTGTCTATCTATCTTTCTATCAATAGTTCTATCTATCTATCTTGCTATTAATTTGACTATTTTTCTGACTATCTTTCTATCATTCTTTATAGCTTTTTATCGATTTATCTATTTATTTGTTTGTCTGTCTATTAATCAATCTATCTAATTATTTTTCTATCTATCTAATTGTCTATTTATCTATCTAATTGTCTATCTATCTATCTATTTATATATTTATGTGTTTATTTATTATCAGTCTATCTATTTGTCTATCTATGTATAACTATCTTTCTATCTTTCTGTCAATCTATCTATTGATCTTTCTATCTATCATTAATCTATATCTCTATCTATCTCTCTATCTATCTGTATATTTGTCTCACTATCTATCTGTATATAAGTCAATCTTTTTTTATATCTATCTGCCTATCAATGTTTATCTATCTATCTATCTGTCTATCTTTCTGTCTATCTTTCTGTCTATCTATTTATCTTTTTATCTATCAATATGTCTATCTATCAATCTATTTGTCGATATTTTTATTAATCTATCTATCTATCTGTCAATATATCAATTTATCTCTCTATCTATCTGTTCATTTATGGTTATCTATCTTTCTATCTATCTATCTTTCTGTCTGTCAATATATCTACCTATCTAACTATCTGTATGTATATCCTTTTTTCTTTCAATATATCTATCTATATCTATCTATCTATCTATATGTCAGTCTATCTATCTATCAATCTATCATCTATTTATCCATGTATCTATCTATTTATTTATTTGTCTATCTATCTATCTATCTATCTATGTATCTATCTAATAATCTATTTAATAATCTCTCTATTAACTATCTATATATTTCTCTATCAATCTATATATCAATCTATCTATTTATCAATCAATCAATCAATATATCTTTCTTTCGATCTTTCTATTTGTCTGTCAATTTATCGGTGTGTATGTCTATCTATCAGTTTGTGTATCTATCAATTAGTCTTTAATCTGTTTGTCTGTATGTCTATATGTCTATCTATCTATCTATTTGTCTATCTATCTGTCTATATTTCTATCTATCTATCTGTCTGTCTATCTATCTAACTATCTATCTATTTATCTGTTTGTCTATCTATTTGCATATCTATTTGTCTATCTCTCAGTTTATCTATCTGTCTATCTATCACTCTATCTATCTGTCTAATATCTATCTATCTATCTATCTATATATCTGTATTGTTATCTTTTTTTCTATCTATCTATTTAACTATCTATTTATCTATGAATTTATCTATATGTATATCTATCATTCTATCTATCTGACTTTCTATCTATTTGTCTAAGTAGCTATCTGTCTGTCTATTTATCGATCTATCTATCAATCTTTTTGTCTATCTATCTATCTATATTTTTATCTACCTTTCTATCTATCTATTTGTCTATTTATCTATCTTTTTATCTGTTTATCTTTTTGTCTATCTATCTATCTATCAATCTATGAATACCTACATGTATCTATCTGTTTATATATTTATCTTTCTATCTATCTATCTATCTATCTATCTCTGTATTTATTTGTCTATATATTTATCTATCTATCTTTATATAAATCTGTCTATCTAACTACATATCATTATGTAAATAAATCTCTCTACCAACGTATCTATCAATCAATTTATCTATCTATCTATCTATTTTTGTATTTATCTATTTTTCTGTCTATCAATAAATCTATCAATTTGTCTATCTTTTTGTCCATTTATCAATTTATCTTATTGTTTGTCTATTTATATTCATGTCTATCTAACTATCTGTTTATTATTCTTCTTCTCTATTTGTCTTTCTATCTATTAGTCTTTTCGTTATCTATCTAACTAACTAACTAACTATCTGTCTATCTATCTATCTATCTAACTATTTTTCTATCTGTCTATCTATGAATCTACCTATATATCTATATATTTGTCTATCAATTTATCTATTTGTCTGTCTATTAATCTGTATGTCTATCTATCTATCTATCTTTCTTTCTATATTTCTATTTATTTGTCTATTTTTCTGTCTATCTATCTTTCTATATATCTTTCTATCTATTTATCTATCTATCTATCTATCTATCTATATTTTTATCTGTCTGTCTATCTATCTATCTATGTATCTATCTATCTATCTATTTATCTATCTATCTATCTCTATCTATCTATCTCTCTCTATCTTTCTATCTTCTATCTATCTATCTATCTATCTATCTTTCTATCTGTATATCTATATGTCTATCTATCTGTCTCTCTATCTGTCAATCAATCAATCAATCAAATCATCTATCTATTCTCTATCTATCTATCTATCTATATATCTATCTATTTATCCATCTATTTATCTATCTATCAGTTTATCTATCTATCTATCTTTTTCTCTATCTTTTATCTATCTTAGTGTCTAACTATATACCTATCAATCTATCTATCTATTAGTCTATCTATCTGTCTGTCAATATATCTATTTATATATTTGTCTATCTATTTATCTATCTATTTATATATCTATTCATCTATCTATCTGTCTGTCTCTCTATCTATTTGATTATCTATTTGTTTCTCTATCTATTTGCATATCTATCTAGCGATCTCTGTATCTATTTATCTATCTATATAACTAGCTATGTATCTATCTATTTATTTGTATATCTATATGTCTATTTATTTGTATATCTTCTATCTATCTATCTATCTATCTATTTGCCTATCTATCTATCTACCTAACTAACTAACTATCTATCTATCTATCTACCTACCTATCTATCTTTCTTTCTTTCTATCTATTGATCTATTTTTCTATCTATCTATCTTTCTACCTATCTATCTCTCTATCTATCTATTTTTCTATCTTTCTTTCTATCTATCTGTCTATATTTTTGTCTGCTTTTCTTTCTATATTTCTATCTATCTTTCAGTCTATCTATACTAAAGAAAATGTCAATTTAGCTATCGAAGTTTTGTTAGGGATATAATTTCTAGCTAATTAGAAAGGGATTAGCTAGTGAATAATTATAGATGTTTGATTTTATATTGAATTACAATTTTTTGAATGATTCGTGATGGATTAGAGACTAAAATATTTGATTGAAAATTGTCCATAGCTAAAATTATCATAAATTTTCATGCAAAGAATTGTAGACATTTTAGTAATGACTTTAAAGATGAATTTTTCATAGCTATTTAGTTCGACACAAAATACCTCACGAAATAATATTCTTAAAATTATTATTTTAATTTTTTATTTAATTGCAAAAGATTATTCTTTAAATGATAATTTTCACAAGATATATTCATTTAGCTAGGGATTTTTACCTAGCTATGTGGGTTGGGGATAATTTCTGTCGCTAATCTATATTGACTTACTTTTTTTTATGTATATTATTTATTTTTAAATTTTGTGTAATTTTGTATATTAAATTTTTGCCCTGGACTATGGCTGAGTGATTCTTGAAAGACACATTTCCCTCATATAATTATAAAAATTATATATTATAAATAAATAATTTCAAATATATATAAATACGAATACAAATGTATATTAATAAAGACTAAAATAACTATTTTTCTAATTATAAAATTTTTAAAAATGTATACAAAATATTTTTCTGAAATATTTAATTATGATATTTAAATATTTTTATTAAAAAATAATAAATAATTAATTATATAATTATAATCAATTTTTAAGATATTTTAATAAATAATTGATCATACATAAAATTACTACTAATAAAAAGCTAAAATAATTGATTATATGATTAAATAAAAAAAATTATAAAAATATCTGAATTAACAAATAAACAAGTAAATATATATATTATTTAAAGTAAACAAAATTATGAATATAAGAAATATTTTATAAAAATAATTACGAAAAGATTTAAAATTTACCTAAAATTTAAATCAAAATAAATTGATATTTAAAAATTAATACATAGATGTTTTTATTACAACACAAAAATTTTGATAATTTAAAAATAAATATCTTAGTGTGGTTATTAATAGAACACATCAAGAATTTATTTAGGGTTAAAAAAAAGTTATTTAAAATATTACTAATGAACACTTTTGAAAGTACTACCAAACTGATGCTAAACTGATTTGAATTCAAGTTTTATTTTTTTTCCATACTGAATTTATAAGAATTAAACAATTGAATAAGATCTTTACAATTAGTTTTTAGTTTTCCTTTTTTTAAAAATAATAAATATAACTTTTTTAATGATCTTCTCACTTTAAGTAATTTATAGAATTTTATAAATTATATCAAATAATATGATATTTTATGCCTTTTTAATCGTTTCATATTATATTCATAAAAAATAAATTGAATTCTAAAAAATTTATATCCATTATATATATATATATATATATTTCTATATTATAATATAATATTATTTTTTTATTTATGAATTTATATTATAAATTTATCCATAAATTAAAAATAATATGATATGTTTTTAATTTTTAATGGCTATAGTTTTAATAATTTATTTATGGCTATCTTAAATAATTTGTTTTTTAATAAATTAAATAATTTGAAAATTTGATTACCAATTATTAGTTTTCATGGTTATTAGTAATATAATTTTTTTAATCATCATTTTTATAACCATTAATAAATTGTCTTTTCTAAATTCATTTCATTAATTTATAATTAATATTACAAAATTATGCATTAAAATTTCATTAATTATTAACCATAAATTTTTTTATTAATGAAATAATATTATTTATGGTTAAATAAAAATCAATTTCATTTTTTTATTTAAATTATTTAATTTTTATGATTTTAGTTTACTTTTATATTTTGGACTTTTTTTTTCTATATATTTACATCCATTTTTTTATTTATAGATTCCATTAAAAAAGAAAACCCTAAGGCATTCAAGCTTAAACCATTTTTTCTATCTTTTAAAAGAGGAAGAGAGGAGAAGTGAAAAGGGACTATAAAATCAACCTTCAAATTCTACCTCTTCTTGTTACCTAGTAAGATTATAATTGCTCTTCTCTTTTAGAATACTAAATAGATTTCTCTGTCTGTCTCAATTTTATTATCACTTGCGGAGTTTGGTTTATAAAATTATTTATTTTTCATCTATTTTTCATTTTTCCCTAATTTTTCTACTTATTCCTTATATTTTTACATCACTAATAAGATTTTGACTCTCTGGCATTAATGAAATAATATACAGTTAGTGTAAACTTTGTTCTTTTACTGATTAATTTTTTAGGGTTTCATGGATTTCAAATACTGAATGTATGCTTATTGTTTCTTACTTCTGCAACTTAAAAAAAATTTGCTTAATGTATTTTGCTTTAGTAACTTAAGAAAAAATAAACACAATGTTTAAGTGGTCTATTTTGATTGTCTCTAAAAATATTATAAATAGATAACATTATATTTAAACTTTTATACATTTAATAATCATATGACATTATATATAAATTTCTATACTATAATATATATATATAAGCATATTACATTATATATAAACATTGATATGTTTATATAAACATATAATGTTATATATAAATATATATATATATATGTTTATAAATATTTATACACCATTTACATAAAACTATCCATTTATATAATTTTTTATATAAAATTTATATAACATATAAAATGTTTATACATATTTGTAAACAATTATATTACAAATAAATTTTTATATAAATATTAATATTTATAATGTTTATATAGATGTGATATATATACTATATAATATTTATAAAAGTAATACATATATATATATATATTTATATATATGTAACATTTAAAAAAATGTTTTAAACACAACATTATATCTAAACACTTGTATACTTATATAATCATATGTCATTATATATAAAAGTTTATACTTTAATATAAATATGATTCTAAGATAATAGTGATGTGCAATATGATGCTTGTATGCATACACAAGAGATTATCTCTATAATTTATATATCATATGATGAATATATATATCATAGATTGATATTTTTAAGTAAATTTACAAGTAGATAAATCATTTATTATTGTAATGTGATAAATCATTTGTTATCCCAAAAATTGAAGTTATGCCAAAAAATTAAACATAATTTGGATTCTTCCCTAATTTTAGTTTCTGCCCAAATCATATAATTGAAGTGCCTACTATTTTTCCATATTACCATACACAACCATGCACACTATCAACAAAAACAATAATACACAACTGCAATGCCTATTGTGCAATTGAGGTGCCTACTACCATGCACAAACTCTCATGTCATGCATAACCAATCAACATCCTTTTTATGGAGTTGATGCTCATCTCACATAGTATGTGATGGTAGTATATGGGGTGTTACTATATCATGTACGCCCTTGTCCCCTATGTTGGCACAATGTATGTTCTCTCATATTTTAGGCTTTTGAACACTTACATGCCTCAATGTTTGTTTTCCTTAGAGTTTTGGCTTTGATACTATACATAATTCTATGCTAAACATAAAACATGATGAAAAACTATTAGTAAAAAAATAACACACAACCCTCTCATATAATATAATGGGCCAATGAATTGAAGCTGTCTAGATGTTAGGTGCTTCCATCAATAATAACAAAGAAAAAATAAGAAAAAGTAAAAAACACAAAAGGTATGATTATAAACTATAATAACTAGTATTAGTTAATATATTATTTATTTTTCTAAAATATTAATATGGTAATATTAGTTAAGAGTGAATTCAATAAAATTGGGGAGTAACTCAGGAGTTCAAAATCCAAGAACAATGATGTGTCTCACACATTATATGGGTTTAGTTGTTTGATTTGTAAGCTATTGCAGCATTCTATTGCTGACTATTGTTTGTGATGTGTTTACATGTTACACTCATGAACTTTTACCAATTTGTTGTGGAATAGCCAGAACATCAGTAGCTTATTATTGACACAAGTACTTTGCCACCTCTTGTGGACCTGTTGAAGAGGCGCCAAGATGGATATACTTCTCAAGCAATGAATACATGCTAAGATGGGCTGCTGATGCGATCACCAACCTTGCCAATGAGAATACCACCATCAAAACTCATATTAGGTTGCTATTTTTAATGCAATCACTTTTGGCACTGTGCACAATGCTTTCTATTAATGAGTTTTTTTCAGGATGAATGGTGTGATACGACCTCTGGCCGAATTGTTAGACCCCTTTGTCACCAAAGTACAAAGGGCATCTGCTGGGGCATTGAGAACCTTAGCTTACAAGAATGATGAGAATAAAAATCAGGTGATATTCCTTATTGTGATTCCTGTTTTTTTAGATTGTCGAGTGCAATGCTCCCCCCACTCTCATCTTAATATTGTGCTCAGAAGATGTTGCTATACATTATATTTAAAAATTGAGACCTCAATTATTTTTTTAGTTATCATTATTCTGAAATTTTGATCTTGCCCTTTATTTTCTTATTTGGACCAATTATTTTTATTGTTGCAGGTAGGTGTGATTAAAAATTTGGTTCATTCATCTCCAAACATTAAGAAAGAAGTTCTATCTACTAGGGCATTGCATCTTGTTATAGGGGTTCTTAGGTATTTCTATTTGTAGCATTTTGTGAAAAATTAAATCTCTATTCATTATGTATCTGATCTAATTTTATTTTTATATCATTATCTAAAGTTACTATCTAAATTTACTTTAATTTATTGTAATTTTGATATTTAAATTTTCTTTTAATAATTCTCTAAAGGTTTATCTGATAAATAGCTCATGTTGCCCTGAGAGCTAGAGGGAAGATGCCTTATTATTGGGAGAATTTGCGGCAACCGATTCAAATTGCAAGATAAGCATATGTTGATTTTTCCTTCACTTTGATTATTTTTAGGTTTGAGATAAATCATTATATCAGAATTTTTGAGATTTCTTTTTGTTTGGATTCATATTTTGCACTTAAGTTATAAGGAAGAGGATGATCATACTAAAAAGGAGTGCTCTAATATAATTTTTATGTATTCTTGTATTCATGTATTAAATAAATAATATAAAAAATATATTGTGTAATATAGTATTTGATAGTTCATAGATACTATATGCTTTCACTATTTGTCATTGATGGTGGCCGTCGGGTCATGTATCACAGGTCTAGAGTTTTGATTAAGTGACATAGTCCTTGGGGCACTCTTATGAGCATTTTATTGTGGTATGAGTGTCTATCTAGTTTAGCATGGCATGGTCTTGTATGGAATGAGACCGTGGGTTTTACTAAGCCTCATTTAGTGGTCCCATATGCCATTTGTGGTTGGGGTCTGGGCTAGCCCAATGTGCTAGTTATGACCCATTACTTTTTCCCAAGCATCGTTTGTGCTAGAATCATGGGCAGACAATTGTGACTAGTTACCCATGACAATGTGGCACGTGCATAGCTACTTAGGTACTAGGCATGAGTTGTTTTTGGGCACTCATGACTCAAGACCTAATTAACTAACCAAATTATTTTGTTAAAATGGCTAATCCATCACTATGCATGTTTAATATAAATTAGAAAACAATAATTATGCCATACAATAGTGGTTGCGTGTTGTTGTGGGTCACATAAAATATTTTTTTAAGATGAACAATATCTTTGTTAAAAGTTATGGGTCTTTTGTTCGATACTAATTATATGAGATTTTAGGGCCCCACCAAGCTAGAGTGTCGTGCCTGGCATAGAATGGTTCCTTGGAGGGCAAACTTGGCAAGGGCCCACAACCCAAAAAATACCAGGGTCCGGGCTGGTTGGTTCGGGTAAGGTTGGTCAAATTTTTACAAAATCAGAGTTTTGATGTCGTGCCATCATACTGCCATTGCCTATTGGCCATCACGATGTCGTCCCCCTGTCAGGCACAACTCAGTGATTCGTCACCCACGCCATGCTCACGTGTCTGGCAGCACGTGGGCCGAAAACCCCCAGCATGGCACGACAAGACTCGTACCAAGGGTCTGCTCGACACATACCTGGTCATGGTACTATTGCATGCTGTGCTAGGCTTCGGGCCGGGTCCGGGCAGTGTCCGGGCTACCCGGCACAATTGACAACTATAAATTAAATCTTTTTGATTTTTATAGGTAAGTTAATTAAGATATTAATCTCTCATAAATTATGTGTTGAGTGAGAATTTTGTATAATAGATATTATATTTTGTATAATCTTTAAGCTTAATTGCTTAAACTTATAAAGATATATAATAAATATCTTTATATTTATAAGATATAAAGATATATATAATAATATTTTGTATAATCTTTATATTTTGTATAATCTTTAAACTTATAAAGATATAAAGATATATAATAAAAAATAATATTTTATCTAATAAATGCTTTGCATCATAAGATTAATATATTTTTTATTATTTATTTTAATTATTCTATTCGTTATGTTCTTACTTATTTTTGAGTTTATAGTTCTTTCCTAGTAAAATTTAACTTAAATTTTAGTTAATTAAATATTATAAATAATACATTTGATCCATATAATGAAATAAATTATATATGTTGTTACATAAATTTTAATGAACCAAATCTTATAAGAAATTTGAATTTAAAAGTATTTGTATGAGAATAATACTAAAATGACAAATCATCTAAGAAATTTTTATATTATATGTATTTGTTTGAGCTCATGTATTTATTCAATATAAGTATCTTTATCCAATGTATTGGGTTCAAGATTTATCATATGTATTCTTTAAATTTTGATGGTAAAACATTGATATATGAACTTCACTCAGACCTTATGCTAAAGCAGAAGGATTGTGCACTATGCACAATCTTTATATAAAGATCCAAATATTTTAGATGATGTAGAGAAACCTTTCTTCTCTAGTGTTATTCCTCAAGTAAGCAAAAGATTTAGTATTAATAGTCACACATATATTGTATGGACAAGTTTTAAAATGATAAATAGAAAAAATACTAAATGAGAAATAAAATCTAGTCAAATATAAATATTTTAAAAAATATATAACTTTAAAACTAGTACTGGAGTACTAGATGGGTCATCTTAGAAGATATGTTAAATAATTTACAAAAAATGGTGCATTAGACTCTATATAATTTAAGTTTTGTATAATTATAATTGGATGGACTACATATCTAATATTTTTTGTAAATATAACTAATAAATTGATGATAAAAAATTTTAGGCTGATAATTAGTATGGGATCTTTACTAAAATTTGAACAAGATTCTAAATTTTTATATTTTAGTGAGAAATATATCCTACTTTTTTATCATAAAATTTCAAAAATAATTTTTTGTTATATTGTAATACAATATTAAAAGTGTCAGCAAATTCAAAATTCAAGATGCACACTCAAAAATTTGTATTCTATAAGATTTTGGTATTGATACCATGTTGAGAAACAATGCAAAGTAACAAAAGAGTATTTGAGAAATATCTCCAACTTTTTATCATATAATCTCTAAAATGTTTTTTGTTATATTGTAATAAAATATTAAAAGTTTTTGTACATTCAAAATGCAAGCCACACACTCAAGAATTTGTATTCCATAAGATTTTTGCTTTGAATACTATGTTGAGAAACAATGCAAAGTAAAAGAAGAGTATTTAAAAAATCGCATAACATATTGTGTACAAACTAAACCCTTATATGAGGGACTAATAGAATTATGATATCCCATAGGTTGAATGCTCTTATACATATGCAAGAAAAAAATAAAATAAAAAAAATAATAAATTGTAAATCACAACAAACTAGATCAAATATTATTTGCACTCATAGTATTTATAGTTACATATTAGATTTTTCTACATACACTCATATGAACACAATACTAATATATAGTATATTGGCATATTGTTGTTTCTAGCTTCAATGCAAAAAGTTATGTTATTAGTTACTTGTGTATTTTAGAATATTAGTAACATTTTGGAGATGTTATGCTTACCAATTCATATGGTGATAATATTTTAATGTGATATTTAGACAATTCGACATGTTATTAGTGAATATATTTATCATTGAATATATTGTAGACAACTTCATGAATACACTTGGAGGATTGTAAGTTTTTTTCATATCTTCTAATTTTGATATTTAATGCATGTATGCAATATTCTGAAAAAGATTGTTGAGATTTAATTTAGTGTCTATATTTATTTTATTTTTTTATTTTCTTTCTTGTTATGTTGTAGGAGAGCACCTGACATATGAACTCTCTCAATCATATATATGTTTATTTTTACTTGTATATATATATATATATATATATATTGGTTTTCATAAATTATTGAAAATTAATTTATCTTTTCTTTATCTTCTTAGTTGTCCTCCCTTCACAAAAAACCTAAGGGGTGAACCCCTAATTTGTCAAATGAAACATTCTTTAAAGATCAAGTACTCCAATATTACATGATTTATATAATTGTTATCCACTTTAGTAGCCTTGCAAGAAGTTAAATTGACCTTTTGGTTGATTGAAGAATATTTTTATTAGGTGATTCCTTTACCCTTCAGACTCCTTTTTAATCTTCACACTAATATTTGAAGAGATAGAGTTATCCTACTAAAGAGATTTCCACTCATTCATGGAAAATTTAATTTTACATGTGCTAAGCTCCTTAGTGAGAGATCTTTTGACATTGTTTTTTCATTGTTTTATTGATTATAACTAAAAAATAGTCAATTCATTTGACTATTTTGAACTTATCTTTCGGATGTTTTCCAAAATAAACAAATATATTTTAGTATTAATCTTTCATTTGATGGAATACTCTTTTATTCATATTTATTTATTTATTTATTTTGTGTATTAATATTATTTCTTATTCATTTGAAAACTTATTAAACTCTTGTTTGAGACACTTTCTCATTTCGAATGATATGTCATAAAAAATGATATACTTTTCCACTCAAATATAATAAATAATTATTTTTGTTTTAATATTTGTAATTAGTTTTTATAATTATTCAATAACAAGTGTATTTTTGATGAGAACAAAGTTCACCTAATGGCTTTATTGCTGGTGAAGTCTTATACATTGATACATGAGTTTTGTTATTTTAATTTTTTATATCTAGTAGTTAAAATGATCTTATTTTGATTTCCTCTTTCTTTAACCACCTCTTATATGTTCTTATTATAATTTGTTGCGAAAAATATTTTTTATGATAATTTTGATGGGATTCAAATGAAATAATTACTTGATTATTTTTTTTTACAAGATAAGTTTTGTTTGTTACCTATGAAAAATTTTATATTATTGATCTATTTTCTATAAGCATGGATTGATACATTCTATGAAATTGTTTTCCATTAAACTTAATACATTTGAATCTAATTAATATCTTGTTTCTATGAAAGTTGAAACACAAAACTTTTGGATATTTTTATATATTTTTTGGAATAAAGATAACATATGTTCGTATTAAATTAATTCTTTTTCACAAAAGATATAATTTTGAATCTATTAGATATGAGAGTTTCATAAAAAAGTTCAAATATCATGTAATTATGTAATTTTATATTACATATATTATTTGTATAATTATTTTAATAAATTTTTTATAATAAATTTATATCATGTTGTATTTAATATAATTAAACATGTGAAAAAGCTATGAAAGATAGGAATCTCTTTCGATGTTGATGAACATTTTGCACTTGTTTCTCTCATACACTCAATTTAAACTCCTCTTAGTTTTGATAGTAGATCTATAATAATTCTTTAATTATAAGATTCAATTTAGTCTTTTGAAAAATTTAAAATATAATGACATTTTAGGAGATAAAGATTTATAAAAAAAGATGTGTCGAGAGAATATATTTTTTTTTTGATTTTTTTTATTTTGGATACTTTTGATGAGATTACTTAATTTGAGCTGCACTAATTATTTTTTTCCATTATATAAAAATTTTAGTTGTATGACAATTTGATTTATAAAAATTTTTCCATTATTTCATTTTAGGAGAAAAAAATTATTTTTTTCTCCTCTTCAACTTATACTTGAAAATATGGATATATATGTGAGTTAGAAAGTAAAATACTAGGTCACCCTTTAAATTGATGTAGGTTGAGCCTGCTCTGAGAAGAGGAGAGCCAGATGAGACCAGAAGAATGCCAGATTACTTCTTTTACTGCGAGCCAACACAAATTGATGCAGCTCACCTCCCAGTTGTGGTGCATGTTGTTGGTGTTTGTTTGTTTATTAAGGTGCTCATTGTGGTGTAGGTGCTGGTTTCTCAACTGCAACAACAATGGTGGATGATGGATAGGCAAAGCTCCCTTCTTTTTCTTCCATTTTTCTATAATTGTTTGCTCAGTTGTTTATCATTTGATTTTGCTGCTTCTCTTTATATTTTGCCTTACATTGGGTGTCTATTATTCTCATGTGTTAGTATTCTTATTTTTAAAAAATAAGTTGATAATCTATTTGTGTATTGTTTTATTATTATTTCAATTGATGGCATCATCTCGTTTTGCTCAGTTTGAGTTGTTGGATATGGTGAAGAAATATTCATCTTCGTTGGGGAAACATGGAACACACAAGTGTGGTGTCTCTGAATAATAAAATGAGTTAGCTAATGGGATTAGAGTTGGATGCTTGGAGGCTCCAGCTAGTGTGTTGATCCTTAATACTGAAGAGAAGAACATAGTGTGGACTTGGACTTGGGAACCCAGCTCCAAGAAAAACTACATGATTCAATTTCTCATTGAATGCTCGTTCTCATTTTTGTATTTGTTCCTAATTACTTTGTATGGCTACACTATATTATTTAATTAGTTTTTTGGTTTGTTATTTCGTTTGTTCATTTTTCTATCTTGTTTATTTTTTCATAATTGTACTTCATCATCTTCTCAATGAAAAATCTAAGCCTCTATCTGCATTTGTAGAGAAAGCTTCGATCAAGGACAGGAACATGCTAGTTGATAAGTACTATTTCATATATGTTGCCCCTAAAAAAATGAAAAGGTATCAGTAAAGTGGTTGAAATTAGGAGATAAACTTGTTGTAGATGCTTTAGCTGCTGGATATGGTCAAACAGTGCATCTAGAAATTAAGTAAACATGTGTGTTTGCTTTTCTTTTGTGTTAAAAGTGAGACTTTAATTAGTTTATTATATTGTGGCTTTGATTCGTGATTTCAGTGTTAATAACTATGTTGTTGAAAAAGTTCAAAATAATTTTTCTGAGCAGAAGCAAATACAATACAACAACAGATGTCATATATGTAGTCACAGTTAGTGGCCTTAATGAGATAGATAGTACACAGAGTTCCAGTAGATAAACAACTCAGGATAACTTAGCACAAATACATCAACTAATGATAAGGATAATGATAATGATTTAAATGATTATATACCTATGTTATGTTTTTTTTAACTATGTAAAAATTGTATCAGATAAATTTCTAAACTACTTTTTCTTTATGTTAATTATAAATAATTGTTTATGGTAAATATTTTTATTCAATTTAATATACAAATTAAAAAATATTTAATAAAATTTTTTGTAAAAAAATTATGAAAAAAGCTTTGGAATGAAAATAGCTAGGGAATTTTCCAAACTAATTTAACTAGGGAATTATTTTATATATTCAGTCGAAAAATATCAATTACTATTCTTAATTACAATCAAAATTAGCCAGGGAAAAAAATGATTAGCTAAAGAATATTTATCATTAAAAAAGTTATTAGGGAATTATATTTTCTCGTTAATATTTTGCAACGAGCACTTTAGATTGTGATAATATCTATCATTATTACGTCGTTATTATATTTTAGTGACAGAAAAGCCTATATAGCTAGGAAAATTTCTCTAGCTATATGGGTTTTTTCTTATTGTGGTATCTATCTTTCTATCTTTCTTTCTATATCTCTATCTATCTATCAGTCTCTATATCTATCTATCTATCAATATATTTATCTATATATCAATATATCAATCTGTCTATCGATCAATTTGTCTATTAATTTGTCTATCAAAGTATCTATCTATCAATCAATCTACCTATCTATGTATGTATGTATCTATCTGTCTATCAATCCATCTACCTCTATTTGTATATCTATCAATCTATCTTTCTATCTATCTATTTGTCTACCAAAATATCTATCTATCTATCTATTAATCTACTTTTCTATCTGTCTGTCTATCTATTAGTCTTTCTAATTATCTATATGTCTATCAATCAATCAATCAATCTGTCTGTCTATCTATCTACCTCTCTATCTATCTATCTATTTGTCTATTTATATATCTATCTATATATCTATCATTATTTCTTTCTATCAATCAATCAAACTATTTGTTTATCTATCTCTCTATCTATTTATTTAAATATCTATCTATCTATTTGTTTATTTATCTGTCTATCTATATTTTTGTTTATCTATTTGTCAATCAATCAATCAATCTATCTATATATATGCCTATCTATCTTTCTATCTAAATGTCTATCATTCTGTCTTTATATATGCCTATTTAATATCTATATATCTATCTATATATTTGTATGTCTATCTATCTATCTCTCCATCTATCTATCTATCTATATATCAATATATTTGTCTATCTATCTATCTATCTATCTATCTATCTATCGGTCTATCTATTTTTTTTATCAATCTACATATCTATCAATATGTCTTTCTATCTATCTATCAATCTATCTATCTATATATTATATATCTATCTATATGTCTATCAATGTGGCTATGTATCTGTAAATCTATCAGAATATCTCTCTATCTAATAATTTATTGATCTATCTATCTATCTATTTATTTGGCTTTATAATAACCTATCTATCTATCTGTATATCTATCTATCAATTAATTTATTTATCTGCCTATCAATCTCTTTTAAATTTGTCAATGAATCTGTCTATAAATTTTTCTATCAATCCATGTATCTATATGTCTATCTATTTGTCTAACTATCTGTATATTAATCTATTTATCAATCTATCTATTTATCTATCTATCTTTATTTCTTTCAATCTTTATAACTTTTTATCTATCTATTTGTCTATTTGTCTATCAATTTGTCTGTCTATATATCTATTAGTATCTCCAATAGTTTGTTTGTTTATTTGTTTGTATATCTATTTAGCAATCTATCTAACTATATAACTAACTGTCTATTTATTTGTATATCTATTTGTCAAATTTTCGCTCTCTCTCTCTATATGTCTATCTATCATTGTATCTTTCTATATATCTATCTATCTCTCTATCTATCTGTCTATCTATCTGGATATCTATCTAACTATCTATCTATCTATTTATCTATGTGTCTATCTTTCTATATATCTATATATCTATTTATCTATATATATTTCTATATGACAATCTATCTATCTATCATTCTGTCTATCAATCTATCTATCAAGCTTTCTATCAATATTTCTATCAATCTTCTATCATTCTATCTATCAATCTGACCATCTATTTGTTTATCTATCTATCTACAATCTTTACATCTATCTATATATAAATATATCTATCTATGCATCTATTAATCTATGTAAAAAACTATCTATCTTCTTTTTGTTAGTCTATCTATCTATCTATCTATTTGTATATCTCAATGTTTGTCTGTCTATCTATCTATATATTTTTTGTCTGTCTATTTGTCTATCTAAGTGCCTCCCTGATTTTCAGCCTACCTAAAGCCAACCTATCTATCTATATATATGTCTATCTATTTGTGTGTCTATTTGTTTTTTTGTCTAACTGTCTTTCTGTCTGTTTAACTGTTTGTCTATCTATATGGCTATCAATATATATATATATATATATATATCTATCTATCAATCAATCAATCTTCCGATCTACTTCTTTGTTAATCTATTAATCCATTTTTTATCTATCTATCTATCATGCTATCTATCTATCTTTCTATCTATCTATATTTCTATCTATTTATATATCACATTGTCTATCAATCTAACTATCTATCAATATATCTGTCTATCTATCTATGTATCTATCTATCTATGTATCAATCAATCTATCTATATATCTATCTATCTATCTGTCTGTCTTTCTATCTACCTTTATATCAATCAGTCTAATATTTATCAATTTGTCAATCAATATATCTATATGCCTTTTTATCTACCTAACAATCTATCTATGTGTCAAATAATATATCTATTTATCTATAAAAATATTTATCTATCTATCTATCTAGCTAGCTATCTATCTATCTATAATTATGTCTATCAATCTATGTATAAAATTGACCATCATTCTATCTATAAAATTGTTCATCAATCTATCTATCAATATGTTTATCAATATTTCTATCAGTCTATATATCAATATGTCTATCTATCTCTTATTCTATCTAGTTATCTATCTCTCTATCAATTTGTCTATTTATATGTCTATTAATCTATAATTGAAACTTTCTATCTATTTATCTATCTATTTAGCAATCTATCTTTCTTTATGTATGTCTCTTTGTTTATCTGTCTATCAATCTTCCAATTTATTTGTCTATCTATTTGTTTATTTGCTTGCTTGCCTAATTGTCGACATACTTGACTGCCTACCCATATGTCTATCTGTCTAACTAATTGTTTATCTATTTGTCTATCTATTTGTGTATCTATTTGTCTATCTATTTGTGTGTCTATTGTTTATCTATCCATCTATCTTTTTGTATGTCTAACTGTTTGTCTATATATTTGTCTATCTATCAATATATATATATATATATATATATATATATATATATCTATTTATCTATGTTTCATTCTATCTATCTATCTATTAATCAATCTATCTATCTATTTATCTTTCTATCTATCTATCTATCTATGTGTATATCTATATTTCTATCTATTTTTATGTCTATCTATCTATCAAACAACCTTTCTATCTATCTATCAATATGTCTATCTATATATCTTACTATCTATCTATCTATATGCCTATCTATCTATCTATATGCCAATCCATCTATCTATCTATTTAATTATCTAACAAATTGTTTATCTTTATGTCTATCTATTTATCTATCTATTTCAAAGTCTATCTTTATTTATACTATCTATATATATTTGTATCAATCTATATATATGTCTATCTATCTATCTATATGCCAATCTATCTATCTATCTATCTAATTATCTAACAAATTGTTTATCTTTATGTCTATCTATTTATCTATCTATTTCAAAGTCTATCTTTATTTATACTATCTATATATATTTGTATCAATCTATATATATATATATATTTCTATCTATTTGTATAACAATTTATCAATCTATATATCTAAAAATATTACGATCTATCTATTTAATAATCTAACTATTTATCTATCTATATATCTAGCTATCTTTTTCTCTATCTATCTATATATTTATATATGTATCTATCTAACTATCTAACTATCTAACTATCTATCAATCTATCTATCTAATTGCCTATCAATTTATCTATCAATCTATCTACCAATCCATCTATCAATCTATCTATTAATCTACATATCAATCTATTATAAATCTATCTATCTATATTTCTTTCTATTTATCTGTCTATCTATCTTTATATCTATCTTTCTATATATATATATATATATATATATATATATATATATATATATATATATATATATATATATATATATATATTTGTTTGTCTATCTATCTATTTATCTATTAATCTATCTATATATCTATCTTCCGACTTGTCTATCTATCTTCCTAACTATTTGTCTATTTATCTTTCTATCTATTTATCTATATATCTGTCTATCTATCTATCTATCTTTCTATCTATCTTTCTACCTATCTTTCTATCTTTCTATAGGTATATCTAACTAACTATCTATCTATCTATATGTTTATCTATGTATTTATTTGTCTAATAATCTTTATATCTATTTGTCTATCTATCTATTTATCTTTTTGTCTATCAATCTGTTTATCAATTTAACTAACTTTCTATATTTCTTTCTAGCTATCCATATATTTATTAATCTATTATCAATTTGTCTCTCAATCTATCTATTGTTTGTTTGTCTACCTGTATATATATCTATTTGAATTTCTATCTATCTATCTATTTCTGTATCCATCTATCTATCTATATTTTTATTTATCTATCTATCAGTCTGTATATCTTTCTATCTATCATTCTATTTATCTATCTTTTTGTTTACCTACTTATCTATATATATGTCTATCTATCTATATATCTATATCTATGTCTATATGTCTATATATTTGTCTGTCTATTTCTCTATCTATCTATCTATATATTTGTATGTCAACTTTATGTCTATTTATCTATCTATTTATTTATTTATCTATCTATCTATCTATCTATTTATCTATATGACTATTTTTCTTTCTATCTTCGTGTCTATCTATTTGTGTATATTTCTATATATATGTCTATCTATATCTTTATCTATTAGTCTTTCTAATTTTCTCCCTGTCTATTTATATTTCTATCAATCTTTCTATCCATATATCTGTTTGTATATTTGTCTATCAACCAATCAATCTTTCTATCTATCTATCTATCTATCTACATATCTATCTATCTTTCTTTCTATATATCTAACTAACTAACTATCTATCTATCTATCTATGTGTCTACATATCTATCTATTTGTCAAATAATCTACATATCTTTTTGTCTATCTATATATCTTTAAATTTATTTATCTCTCTATCTATTTATCTACCTATCTATCTATTTATCTATCTATTTTTCTCTCTATCTATTATCTATCATTCTATCTATCTATCTATCAAAGTGTCTATCAATCTGTATTTTAATATATCAATCATTATGTCTATCAATCTGTCTATCAAATAATCTATTATTTTTCTATCTATCTATCAATAAAACTATCTATCTCTCTATCAATCTATCTATCAATTAGTCTATCAAGCTATCTATCTATATGTCAATTTGTATTTCTATAGTCAATTTATCTATCTTTTTATTTGTTTATTTTTTTTAAAATCTATTTAACTTTTTGTGTGTCTATCTATATGGTAGTTTGTCTATGTGTTTGCCTGCCTTACTATCTTCCTACATGGCTGCCTACCTATCTATCTTTCTGTGTGGATACTTATTTGGCTATTTGCCTATGTATTTATTTATTTGTCTTTCTATCTTTCTATCTATCTTTTTGTCTATATATATATATATCTATATTTATTTATCTTTCTATCTGTCTATCTATATTTATATTTACTTGTATATCTATCTATCTATTTATCTATCAACCAATCTAACTAACTAACTAACTATCTATATATCTATTTGTCTTCTTTATATGTATGTTTACCAATCTTTCTATCGATCTATCTGTCGATTTATATATCTATCTATATGTCTATCTATATTTTATCTATATTTTATCTATATATTTATATATCTATATATCTATATATCTATATATCTATCTATCTACTTGTCTATCAATCTATCAATTAATCTGTCTAACTACTTATCTATTTATCATTCTATATAACTATCTCTCTATCTTTCTTCCTACCTATTAATCTGTCTATCTATCTATCTATATGTATATCTATCTATTTATTTATCTACCTATCTATGTATTTGTCTATCTATCTATCTACCTACCTATCTATCTGTGTATCAATATATTTGTATATCTATCTATTATTCTATATGGCTATCATGCTCTATGTGTAATTGTCTTTATGTCTTCCTATCTATGTGTCTATCTATCTGTCTGTCTGTTTGTCAATCAATCTATCTATATATTTATATATCTTTCAATCTATTTGTCTATCTGTCTATTTTCTAGTCGTCTATATATCATCTATCTATCTTTATAACTATCTATCTGTCTATCTATCTATAAGTTATTTATTTATTTGTTTATATAACTATTTTTTTATCTGTCTATTAATCTATCTATCTATTTTTTCTCTAAATGATTATATGTCTATCTATCAATATTTGTAAGTATCTATGTTCTTCTTTTTCTATCTGTCTAATTATCTATATTTCAATCTATTTATCTATATAACTATTAGTCTATCGATAAATCTATCTATGTGTCTATCAATCTATATATCTATGTAGCTATATATTATCTATCTATCTGTCTGTCTATCTATCTGTCTATATATCTATTTACTTGTCTATCTATTTATCTATCTATCTAGTTGTCTATCTATCTATCTATCTATCTATCTGTTTGTCTATCTATCTATCTATCAACAAATCTAAATATCTATCTATTTGTATATCTATCTATCTATATGTCTATCTATATTTTTGTCTATTTATCTATCTATCTGTCTATATATCTCTCTAATTGTCTATCTATTGGTCTATCAATCTGTCTAACTATCTATCTATTTATCTCTATTTATAACAATCTTTCTATCTTTCTTTCTGCTTATTAATCTATCTATTTATCTATCTATTTATCTATCTGTCTATCTATATGTGTCCTTATCTATCTATCTATCTATCTATCTATATGTCTATCTATCTATCTATTTATCTATCTGTCTAATAAACTATTTATCTATATATATGACCGTCTATCTATATGTTTATCTATCTATCTATCTAGCTATCTTTCTGTCTATCTGTCAATCAATCTATTTATTAATCTTTCTACTTATCTAAGTATTTGTGTATCTATCTATCTATATACCTATCTATCTGTCTATAATTCTATTTGCATATCCATCTATCATTCTATATGGCTATCTTGCTCTATGTGTAATTGTCTTTATGTCTATCTATCTATTTGTCTATCTATCTATCTATCTATCTATCTGTATGTCTGTCTGTTTGTCTATCTATCTATCTTTATTTTTGTATATCTTTCTAACTATTTGTCCAACTATGTATTTTTTATTTGTCTATAAATCTATCTTTCTATGTATCTTTATAACTATCTATCTGACTATTTTTCTATCTATTTATTAGCTATTTATATATCTGTCTATATATATATTTGTTTATATGTCTATCTATCTATCTATTTTTTTGTCTAAATGATTATATGTCTAACTATCAATAATTAAAAGTTTTTAAGTGTTATTCTTTCATTCTGTCTAACTATCTATCTTTGAAATTTCAATCTAACTATCTATATAATTGTCTGACTATATTTCTAACTATTAGTCTATCTATAAATTGTTCTATTTATCTATCCATCTATATATCTATTTAGTTATCTATTTATATATCTATGTATTTGTCTAACTATTATCTATCTATCTATATGTTTATTTATCTATATATCTATCTATCAATGTATATATCTATCTTTGTAATTATTTTCTATTTTTCTATCTATCTTTATGTCTATCTGTTAATCTATGATTCTATCTATCTGATTATCTATCTATCTATCAAACCGGCTAACAATCTATTAGTTTATATATCTACCTATATATTTGTCTAAGTATCTAACTAAATATCTATTTTTATGTCTATATGTCTAATATCGATATATCACTATAACTTTCTAATTATCATACTTTTTATCAATCTATCCATTTATCTTAATTTTACATATGTCTATATATCAATCAATTTATCATGTTTCACTATATTACTATCTATCTATCTATTTGTTTATTTATCTATCTAGTTGTCTATTTATCTATCTATTTATCTAACTATCTATCTTTTTGCCTATACATCTATCTATCTATCTATCTATCTTTAAATATGCTTATATATATATATATATATCTCTCTCTCTATCTCTCTCTCTATCTCTCTTTCTCTATCTTTCTATATGTTAATCTTTCAATATGTCTATATGTTAATCTTATTATCCATGTATCTTTCTTTGTATCAAAATATTTATCTATCTATCTGTCTGCCTGTCTATCTATCTACTATCTTTATATCTTCTATCTATCTATATTTCTTTATGTTTATCTATCTACCTATTTATCTATCTATCTGTTTATCTTTCTATTTTTCAATATATCTATCAATTTTTTTATCCATATATGTGTGTATCTATCTTTCTATTTATCTAGCTATGTTTCTATCTACTTATCTATATTTTTCCTATCTATCTATCTATCTATCTAACTATACAACTATAAATCTAACATTTTATCTGTCTATATATCTATCTTTTTATCTTTCAATCTATTTATTTTTTATTTGTATATCTGACTATCTCTCTATTTGTCTATCTACCTATATGTCTAATTGACTATCTATCTGCTTGTCACACTTTGTATCTATCAATCTTTCTATTGCCCGTGTGTCTATCTATATATTTATCTATCAATCTATCTATCTATCAATCTATCTGTATGTCTATCAATATATATATATATATATATATATATATATATATATATATATGTGTGTGTGTGTGTGTGTCTATCTATCAATATTAATAACTGTCTATTTATCGATTTGTCTATCTGTATATGTTTTTATATATCTTTATGTCTACTTGTTTGTATATCTTTATGTTTTTATATATCTACTTGTTTGTCAATATATTTATTTGTTTATCTACTTGTTTTTATCTATCAATCTACTTATTTGTATATGTTTTTATATATCTTTATGTCTATATATTTATTTGTTATTTGTGTATCATTCTATTTCTTATTTGTCAATCTTTGTATTTGTTTATTTGTTTATCTATCTATTTATTTATGTATTTATCGGTCTAACAATCTACCTTTCTATCTATCTATCTATTAATCTATTAGACTATCAATCTATCTATATATCTGCTTATAAGGCTATCTATGTGTATATCTCTTTTTCTATCTATCTAACTATCTTTCAATCTATCTGTATGTCTATCTTTTTATTTACCTATCACTCTCTATCTATCTCTCTATCTATCATTTAGTATATAATTCTATTAGTCTAGTTGACTATTAATCAATCAATCAATCAATTAATTAATATATCTTTCTATCAATCTTTCTGTCTAACTGTCAATTTGTAAATCAATGTATCTATTTATCTATCTAAATATCCAACTATCTATTAGTCTATCACTATATAAGTCTATTATTTTATTAGTTTATCTGACTATTTATTTATCTATCAATTTTTCTATCTGTCTATATATCTATCTATCAAACTATCAATTAATATGCCTATTTACCTATCTGATTATCTAAATATGAATTTATGTGTCGATCTATATATTTTTTATCTATCTATTTATCTACCTATCTATTCATCTTTATATCTATCTATCTTTCTTTCTTTCTATTTATCTATACATCTATTTATCTATCTATCTGGGTAACTATTTATCTATCTATCTGAAAATTTGCCTATATGTCTATATTTCTATCTCGCTATATGCCTTTTAGTTTATCAATCTATAAGTCGATGTGTTTATCTATCTATCTATCTATCTAATTGTTTATATGTCTATTTGTCTCTATGTCTATCTGGCTAACTGTATATCTATCTATCTTTCTATATATATATATATATATATATATCAATTTGTCTATCTATTTATTTATTTATTTATCTATCTATCAAAATATGAATCTGTATATCTATCTATCAGTCTATCTATCTATATTTCTATCTATCTATCTATCAATCTATTTGTCTAAATGTATATATGTCTATCTATAAATATATGTAACTATCTAACTAACTATCTTTCTACCTGTATATTCGTCTAATTATTTAACTATTTTTTTGTCTATCAGTTTATTAGTCAATTTGTCTATCTATCTATATATATACATACCATATCAATCTATCAATATGTATATCTATCTATTTTTTTGTCTATCTATAAATCTGTTTATCTAATTATCTAGCTAGCTATCTATCTTTCTATATATATGTCTGTCTATCTTTCTATCTATTTAATGATCGATCGATCGATCTATCTATCTATCTATCTTACTATCTATCTATATATTTATCTTTCTGTGTATCTATCTATTTGTTTTTCAGTCTATCTATCAAAATGACTATTTATCTATCTATCAATCTATTTGTCTAACAATCAATATGTCTATGTCTTTATCTATATCTGTCTATCTAACAATCTTTATATCAATATATTTGTCCATATGACTAACTTTATATTTGTCTATTTATTTATCTGTCTATGTATTTACTTTTCTATTTATCTATTTATCTTTTCAGTCTATCTATCAATATGCAAATCTTTCAATCTATTTATCTAATTATTTTTCTATCTAATTCACTAACTAACTAACAATCAATTTGTTTATTTGTCTATATGTCTAACTATTTTACTATCTTTCTGTCAAATAGTTTATAAGTCTATTTATCTTCTATCTTTCTTACTATCTATCTATGTGTATGTCTATTTAACTATTTATTTGTCTATATATCTATTTGTTTATCAGCCTATTTGTCTATTTATCTATTTTTCAATCTATCTATCAGTATATCTGTCTATCTTTCTATCTATCTATCTGTATACCTGTATATCTTTATATATATCTATCTGTCTATTTGTCTATCTCTCCATCTATCAATTTATCATTCTATCTATATGTTTGTATGATTATCTATCTTTCTATATAATTTTCTAACATTCTACTTATCTATCTATATATTTATATATTTGGCTATCTACAAAACTATCTAACCATATATTAGTCTATTAGTATAATTGTCTATCTGCCAATCTATGTGTCTATTCATGTCTCTATATTTCTGTGTCTATGAATTAATCTTTCTATTTATCTATCTGTCTATTTATCTATCTTATTTTTTTATATATTTATCTATTTGTGTATTTAATCTATTGTATATCTGTCTATTTTCTATCATCTATGTTTATATGTATCTATCTACTTATAAGTCCATCTATGTGTCTGTCTAACTATGTAACTATCTATCTATCAATGTATCTATCAAACTATCTATTATCTACCTATCTATCTATTTTTATATCTATCAATCTATTTATATATCTATATGTATATCTATCTATCTATCTTATCTATGTATATATCTATCTATCTATATTTTTATCTATCAACATGTCTATCTATCTATCAATATACAATCTATTTATCTATATATTTGCATATCTATCTATCTATCTATCTATTAATAAAATTGTCTATCTA
>JAREIK010002608.1:204914-422668 GCA_029783825.1 Sapria himalayana | reverse complement strand
TTTTTGAGAATTTTACATAAAATTATAATATATATAATTATTATTTCTAAATTGACATTTGTGTGAATGTGTGCAGTATTGTGAGAAATTAAAATTAGAATTAGTATATGATCACTATTAATAACCTGATAAAAATTAATGACGGATATTGATATATATTCTTTTTGTGCTACATCAATAAGGATATAATTTGTATCCCAAAAATACATAAATCATTTATTAAAAAACTCACATCGAATTAAGATTAATAAGTGGATGATGATTGATGCACAGCTACTAATGCACATATAGCAGTCATTTAGCTCCAACATATCTAATGTGTTTGGCTTATGTGATACTTATAGTTTGAGATTTGGCCAATTCATTATAATCTTCATAAATATTTTATTAATATGATAATAAGGTGACTCATTATACAATTTTGACATGATTATGAAAGATGACTATTAGTTAGAAGTGTCAAACGGGCCGGCAAGGCCGGGCCGGCCCTTTTTTTTTGAGCACGAGCGTGCCTGGCCCGGCAAGGTTTAAAATAGCCGGGCCTGGCACGGCCCGCAGGCACGTCAGGCCGTGCCGTGCCTTGCCCGGCCTACTCTGGTTGGCCTGTCCGTACGGTTCGAGATTCGGGGGACCACGGATCAGGTCGAATCAGACCCGACCCGTGGTTTTTTTTGCAGAAGGGGCCATTGCGGGGTCGGGCTCAAGGGACACCCAACACGGGACAAACCCATGCCGGTGTGTCGTGCCACGGGTTGATCCGTGCCGGGCCAGGCACAGCTGAACCGTTCCCGGCCTCGTGCCGGGCCGGGCCAGCCCGATTGACACCTCTACTATTAGTATGAAACATGTGTTGATAGATAAAATGCATTGAAAAGATTCGACGATGTGATTTATAGCATCATTTACATGAATTTATCAAAAAGATGATATGATACTTTGCAGACAAATTCTTAGAGAGAATATATTCTTTTTTTCTCATTTGTTTATCAAAGAGTGATTTAAGCAACTAAAATTATATCTTGATAGAGTAAGGTTAGTATTATCAATCATAACACTACAATATTTTCATCACGTGATATTTAAAGAACTAAGAGAAATAGAATATGTATGCTATGAGGTAAAAAGACAAGAAAGATATTTTCTTTTTGTTGGAGGTTGAGTCATTCTCAAGAGAGCTGCAAGAAGTTACACTCGGGATTACAAAAAATTTTTGGAGATTCAAAGGTTATACATCAGACTACAAGACCTGCTCAATTTGATTCTTCTATAATCGTATCTGCTAGTATGGCTACACTAATATTTCCTCGGAATGAGTATGCCAAACTATATTCTTTGGGTGCTACTAGTTCAGGCACATCTACATACACTACATGTTCTGCACACTACCTCACTCCAAATTTGTTGGTAGTGGAATTGAGAGCAAATCACTAATAATCACACTCTTTTTATTCCTTTTATTGGGTCTAAAGAAATTGACTTGTCATGGACAAAAATATCATTGTCAAGATCAAGAGCACAATAATATCAATGATGATCATTTCTTTTTAATACATATCTTACATGCATCAAAGTTATAATATTATAGTTTATTTTTTGTCAATTACTTTATCAAGAATAAGATTTTAACATTGTTCCTCTTCTTCAATTATTTTTATATAAAAATATCAAACTAGACAGATGACTTTACGATGTATTAAAAAGATATTTATCTATTATTAATTAATTAATAAATCACTCACAACTAACACATTCTCATTGGACAAGCTGACGATTCTAAAACTAAGAATCACAGTGAGTGATGCATATTAAGTAAAAATATATCAATTAAAAAATCATACAAAAACTTTTTATTTGACACATTAAGAAAGTACTAGAAAAGACCTATTTCATATGAATCACATTATATTTAGATATTATGTAGGATGATTATGTATGATAGCTTTAGATGTTTTTTAAACTTTTTTGAATTATTATACTCAATTTATATAGTTGTACACATTTAAATATGTTAGAGTTTTGCCTTTTTTATGAAATTTCATTAAAAATAAAAAATATGTTTGACTGTGTCATTGAGATGTTGAAAGGTGACAATACATTACAATGCACTTCTTATTATTTTTTTTTATTTCATTGAACAGGATAAAATAAATGATCAAATATTTAGTGCTGACATTGTTACACTAGATGAAATAGCTGAAAGAAAGAAACATCTGATTGAAAAGGCTATGATGCTCCTACTCATTATTATTTGAGACACGAGACACACCGAGGCACAAAAACATTTCAAAGCCTTAAGGAGTAAGGCATATATAAGGCATGTGCTTTTTTTGAGAAGCACAATCTACATAAAAATATATAAAAATTATATATTTCACTAAGCAGTTATCTATAATTGTTATCTAGTAATAAAATACAATAAACTAAATAATATAAAACATAAAATTCATATAACAATAATATTTTCAATCATCATGATCATTCAAAATTATATAATAAAACAATTAGATTTCAATAATCCAACAAATAAATATAATTAGTTTGTGTCAAATAATGATAGGGAGAAAATATAATAATTTATGCGGGGTGGAGAATTTAAAAATATGTGCTGGAGACATTTAATATTCTATTTTAATGTTTGTGTGATTCACTTTTGTGTGGGATGTATTGCATTAAGTTTTTTTTTTTGTTAGGGGAGGGGGTATTGCATCGGGTTCACTTTTGAGTGGGGAGTATATTCCTAGCATGTCAAAATATACACCTAATAACTCACCATTTAGCTAATAGTGGATCGGGGTCATATATTAATAATGTTAGTATAATTAATTATTTTTTTTATATTTTCCTATATATATCACATGAATTTAGGGTTTAAGATTTTTTGTGTTGTAAAGAAAAAAAAAAAAGATTAGTTTAGAGATCATTAGCATAGTCTAATAAAAATATATTTAGATTTTAGTTGAACTCTTATGATTAAGAAAGAAGATCTATCACAAATTTTTGTATTTTTTTTTACAGTAACCTAAAATTATGAAAGCAAAAGCAGACAGTTATTTCAAGATCTAATTAAGAAAAAAAAATACATGACTATGACATTAATTGTTGCTCCATGGACTAGTCAATTCTTTGAGAAGATTTGTCTATTTGTTCAAAGACTAATGATATTTTAGTGTGATAGTCTGACAACTAAACACGTTGTTAACCCATTATTCCATGAGCAGACGAAATATATTAAGATTTATTGACAATTTAATATTTTTTTTCTACTCCAAGCTGGGTATATATGAAATAAATGCCCAAATTGAAGAGAGATGTTAAGGTTTGGCTATCTTTTTAAATTATTTATTTCATTTGTTTTTTTATTGTTTGAGAACTCAACTTGTAAGCTTCCACAAATCATATATATATATTATAATATGATTGTGTTGTATTTTGAATATTATTTTTTCAAATTAATAAAATTTTATGTTTTCTCATTTCTCTTTCTTTGCTACTCCTTCCCTAAATCCTAACCCTGACCCTAAAAAAAGTATTAAACAATACAATGTAAGATAAAATAATCAAACTATCAAACAAGCTCCCTCACTGTTCTTAATTAATCTAAAGTGATATTTAAACAAATAATACAAACAAGTTTCAAACAACCAAATAAAATATTTTTCTATTATTTCAACTAAAGGGCACACCATTATTAAAGCAAAACTGGTCACCATGAGATATTTTCGTATTACTTTCTCATATCATTTTTTGTCTAGACATCTTTTTAATTCGACAAACTTGCTGCATTTTGAATTTATAATCAACAATAAACTTCCTCTTATCCCATTAGGAGTTAGGACCACCAATTTGCTCTTGTAGGCATTTTGTGAATGAGTAAGGATATAACTCACTTGAGGCAAAGAAAAGCATATGATTTCTTATATCAAGAAATACATTTTTGTCGGATACTCTATTACTCACAATGGGTATGGGCATTACCCACCAATGACTATATGATCATTACATGTATGGACATGATATTCTTTATGAATTAATCATTTTCAATGACTCGATCTAATAGAATTGACATTCAAACACCATGATGAAAGAATAATTTTTATGTTTAATTTTTACTTATCATGAAGTGGTAACCATTGCTCCTACCAATCCGACTATATCTGATACTACAAGCATAGCTAATATTGAAAAGTAATGATACTTTTATTCTTGATATTAACAAGAAAAGAAATCTTGTTTGTGTCCCATATGATACTACTACATAGGGACGCATATGTTTATATATTTAGTCAAATAATATAATGTTAATATAAGGTTTATTGGACCAATTTAATGATCTAATACAGTTAAGGGTCCAATTGTCTAATTAATACAGTGTGGGGGCATAATCTATAATTGTGCAAAATCCCGGGTTAATTACTTATTTGTTGATGGGTAAATTAGTTATTAACATAAATTAAATAATTGGGATGTTGTCCCTGGTGAAAGTTGCTTATTTCATAAAGAGTTTCTCTATCTTCCTTGGAACACACGCAAAAAACCTAAAGTTAAAACAAATAATTGAGGTTCCCCATCTGGCCCTGAAGCAACGAGCCACCAGAAGACATTCGTTCCTCGATTTTAATAAGAACATGGCATCATAATTAATCTCTATCTTATTATTAATAGTTTATTAATTTAATTTTAGATCATTATTATAATATCTATCAATAAAATTGTTTATATTGAATTTATATGAAATAATTATTAATATATTATTATAACTAAATTTTGTATTCACATTTCAAAAAAATTTAAATATTATTATATTTTCAAAGGTTAAAACATATAAAAATGAGAAAAAATTACCAATTATTTTTTGTTATTTTATTGTCTAAATAAAACCTATAAACCATTAAATGTCTTAAAACATAAATCGCTAAACTCCTAAACGACAAAACCTCTAAATACTTAAACCATTAAACTAGTATGCATTAATAATAAAGCAAAAGTCTGATTTTAATTTTTATTCAGTATAATTTTAATTTTTATTTTAATTATTTATTAGTTTATTTTTATAGAAATATTAATTACAAAATAAATTATTAATGAGACACATCTAATTTAAATTAAACCAGTATACCCTAAATAATAAATAATAAATCTCAAAATTATTTTTTCCATTATAATTTAAAATATTCATTTTAATTATTTATTTATTCATTTTTATATAAATATTAATTACAAAATAAATTATGAGTTAGATAGATACAATTTATATAAATTATTTTTCATCAAAAAAATATAGATAAACTTTTTAAAAGAAAAAAAAATTTCAAAACAATAATTATTATTTGGTAATACATTTTCCTTTGGTATTGAATCATTTTAAGTTTTCATATTATATTTTAAGTAATATGAATCTTATTCATTATAGATTTTTAATTTATTTTTTGATAATTATTAGAATATCTATCAATAAAAATTGTTTATATTGAATTTATATTATATAATTATTATGATTATTATAAATAAATATTGTATTCACTCTTGAAAAAAATTTAAAATTATTACATTTTAAAAATTTATAACCTTAAAATCATAGAAAAAATAATTAAAATAAATTTTTTATTTCATTTTTAAAATCAAACCTATCGACCATTAAATGCATACTTACTTTAATCAATAAGCTAATAAACCCCGGATTCCCTTAATACACAAACCTTTTAACATCTATATACTACTTAATTAATAATAAATCTCATTTTAATGTCTATTTATTATAATTTTAAATATTCATTTTAATTATTTATAGCTTAATTTTTTACAAAAATTAATTACAAATAAATTTTGAGTGAGACAAATATTATTTAATAATTGATTTTTAATAAATAAAATATAAGCTTAGAAAAAGAAAGAAAAATTTAGAAAAAAATAGTATTATTAGTAATATATTTTGATTTGATTTTGAATCATTTTGTGTCGTGTAAGTATAAGTTAATTAATATTTATATTTTAATAATAGTTTATTAATTTAATTTTTGATCATTATTATAATATCTATCATTAAAATTGTTTATATTGAATTATATGATATATAATAGAGATTAATATAATTATACATGATATTCACATCACAAAAAATTTTAAAAATTATTTTATTTTCAAAGGTTATAATCTTTGAATATCAGAAAAAATCAAAAAAAAAATTTTTTTATTTTTATTATATAAATAAAAACCTATAAGCCACATAATGCCTAAAAACATAAATTACTAAACTCCTAAACAACAAAACTCCTAAATATAAAACCAATAAACCGGTATTATCATATATAATAATCATAAATCTCAATTTAATTTGTATTCATTATAATTTTAAATATTCTTTTTAATTATTTATTGATTTATCTTTTAAAGAAATATGAATTACAAAATAAATATTGAGTGATACAAATATAATTTTAATAATTTATTTTTTAATCAAAAAAAATATATAAGCTTATAATAAGAAGTAAAAATTTAAAAAACAAAAAATTATTATTTAGTAATATATTTTACTTTGATTTTGAATCATTATATATAGGTTTAGCAATGATATTTTAATCGGTGTCAATCTTATTATAATAGTTTATTAATTTATTTTTTGATAATTATTATAATATCTATCAATAATATTACTTATATTGAACTTAAATGTATTATAATTATTAAGATTATTATAACTATATATAATATTTACATTTCAAAAAAAATTAAAAATTATTATATTCTCAAAGGTTATAACCTTTGAATATCAGAAAAATCCCAAAAACAATTTTTTATTATTTAAATAAAACTTATAAGCCACTAAATACCTAAACATTTAAATCTAGAGACTCCTAAACCCCAAAACCCCCTAAATACTTAAAGCATTAAACCTATATAATCTATATAATAAATGATAAATATCATTTTATTTGTATTCGTTATAATTTTAAATATTCTTTTTAAATATTTATTAGTTTATTTTTTATAAAATATGAATTACAAAATAAATAATGAGTGATACAAATATAATTTTAATAATTTATTTTTTAATCAAAAAAATATATAAGCTTATAAAAGAAGTAAAAATTTAAAAACAAAAAATTATTATTTAGTAATATATTTTACTTTAATTTTGAATCATTATATATAGGTTTTGCAATTATATTTTAATTAGTTTTCAATCTTATTAATAATAATTTATTAATTTATTTTTGATAATTATTATAATATCCATCAATAAAATTACTTATATTGAACTTTGATGTATTATAATTATTAAGATTATTATAACTAAATATAATATTTACATTTGAAAAAAATTTAAAATTTATTATATTCTCAAACGTTATAACCTTCAAAAATTATAAAAAATCACAATAATAATTTTTTATTATTTTATTATTTAAATAAACTTATAAACCACTAAATACCTAAACATTTAAATCTATAGACTCCTAAACCCAGAACCCCCTAAATACTTAAAGTATTAAACCTAAATAACCTAAATAATAAATGATAAATCTCATTTTTATTTATATTCATTATAATTTTAAATATTCATTTTATTTATTTTTTTAGTTTATTTTTATACAAATATTAATTACAAAATAATAACGAGATAGATATAATTTAAATAAATTATTTTTTATTAAAAAATATAAGCTCATAAAAATAAAAAAAATTTCATAAATTTAATATTTTATTTAGTAATTTAATTACATTGATTTTGAATTATTTTGTGTTCTGCAAATATATTTTAATTAATATCTATCTAATTAATAATAGTTTATTAATTTATTTTTTGATCATTATAATAAAATATATTATAAATTTTTTTATATTGAATTTACAACAAATATAATTATTAAGATTATTATAACTAAGTATTGTATTCATATTTTAGAACTATTAATACTTATTATATTTTCAAATGTTATAACCTTTGAAAATCACGAAAATTCATAAAAATATTTTTTTTGTTATTTCATTGATTAAATAAAACCTATAAACACCAAAATGCGTAAACATATTAATCAATAAACTCCTTAACCTCAAAACCACAAAAAACATAAACAATTAAATAGTTATACCCTAAATTATAAATCATAAATCTCATTTTTATTAGTATTCATTATAATTTTAAATATACATTTTAATTATTTATTAGTTTATTTTATAGAAATATAAATTAAAAAATAAATTATTAGTAAGAAAAATATAATTTAAATAATTTATTTTTCATAAAAAAATATAAGCTTATAAATGGATACAAAAATTTAAACATTTAAAATTAATATTTAGTAAAATATTTCACTTTGATTTTGAATCATTTAGAGTATTGCAAATATTTTTTAAACAATATTTATCTTATTAATAATTTTTTATTATTTTTTTATGATCAATATTATAATATATATCATAAAATAGTTTATATTGAATTTATATGATATATAATTATTATGATTATTATAACTTCATATTGTATTCACTTTTCAAAAAAAAATTAAAAAGTATTATATTTTCAAAGGTTATAACCTTAAATAAGAGAAAAAATGACAAAAATAAATTTTTTGTTATTTTATTTTTTAAATAAAACCTATAATCCACTAAATGACTAAATACTAAAATGACTAAACTCCTAACCCCCGAACCCGATTAATACTTAAAACATTAAATTTGTATATTCTAAATAATAAATAATAAATCATAAATCTAATTTTTATTAGTATTCATTATAATTTTAATATTCATTTTAATTATTTATCAGTTTATTTTTTAAAAATATTAATTATAAAATAAATTATTAGTGAGACAGATATAATTTAAATAATTTTTTTTTCATAAAAAAAAATATATGCCGATAAAAAGATGCAAAATTTTTAAAAAAAAAATTATTATTTATTAATATATTCTATTTTGATTTTTAATCATTTTAGATTTTACAATTATATTTTAATTTATATCATTCTTATTAATACTAGTTGATTAATTTATTTATAGATCATTATTATAATATATATTAATAAAATTATTTATATTTAGTTTACATTATATATAATTATTAAGATTATTATAACTAAATATTATATTTATATTTAAAAAAATATAAAAATTATTATATTTTCAAAGGTTACAATCTTCAAAAATTAGAAAAAAATCAAAAAATTAAATTTTTTGTTTTTTCAGTCTTTAAATAAAAACTATAAATCACTAAAGGTCTAAACACTTAAATCACTAAACTTCTAAATCACAAAATACCTAAATACTTAATTTATAAATCCGGTATATCTTAATATAATAAATAATAAATATCAATTTTATTTGTATTTATTATATTTTAAATATTCATTTTAATTATTTATTAGTTTATTATTATATTTTTATAATTTACAAAATAAATTATGAGTATGACAAATATAATTTAAATAATAATTTTTAATAACAAAAATATAAACTTATAAAAAAAGCAAAATATTAAAAAAATTATTATTTAATAATATATTTTACTTTGATTTTGAATAAATTTAGATTTTGCAAATATATTTTAAATAATATCTATCTTATTAATAATAATTTATTAATTTATTTTTTGATCATTATTATAATATCTTGCAATGTAATTATTTATATTGAATTAAATGACTTATAATTATTAAGATTATTATAACTAATATTATATTTACATTTGAAAAAAATTTAGAAATTATTATATTTTCAAAGGTTATAAACTTCAAATATTAGAAAAAATAATAAAAATAATTTTTTTGTTATATCATTGTTTCAATAAAACTTATAATCCACTAAATGCCCAAACACTTCAATCTCTAAACTCCTAAACACAAAAGCCCCTAAATACTAAAACATTTAAACTCGAAAACCTTAAATATATTTAAATAATTTTTTAAATTATTAATTACAAAATAGGTTTTGCAATTATATTTTAATTATATCTATCATATTAATAATAGCATATTATTTTTTATTTTTTGATAATTGATATCATATCTATAAATAAAATTGTTTAGATTTAGTTTATATTATATATAATTATAATGATTATTATTACTAAATATTGTATTCACATTTTTAAAAATTTTAAAATTATTATATTTTCAAAGGTTATAAACTTTGAAAATATGAGAAAATATCAAAAATAATTTTTTATTATTTCATTGTTTAAATACAACCTATAAACTACTAAATGCCTAAACACTTAAATCAAAAACTCCTAAATATCGAAAACCCTAAATAGAAAATCCTTTTAAACTGTATACCCTAAATAATAAATAATAAATCTCAATATTATTTTTTTCATTATAATTTAAAATATTCATTTTAATTATTTATTCATTTATTTTTATATAAATATTAATTACAAAATAAATTATGAGTTAGACAAATATAATTTATATAAATTATTTTTCATCAAAAAATATAGATAATCTTATAAAAATAAGAACAAATTTAAAAAGAAAAATATATTATAGTAAAATATTTTGCTTTCCTTCTGAATCATTTAAGGTTTTTAATTATATTTTAATTGATATCTATCTTATTAATAATATATTATAAATTTATTTTTGATCACTATTACAATATTTATCAATAAAATTATTTATATTGAATTTATATGATAAATAAATATAATGATTTTTATAAATAAATATTCAATTAACTTTTGAAAAAAATTTAAAAATAATTATATTTTCAAAGGTTATAACCTTTGAAAATATCAAAAAATAATAAAATAATTTTTTATTATTTTATTTTTTAAATAAAACCTATAAACCACTAAATGCATATCAGTTAAATCAGTAAACTTCTAAACCCCATGATAACTAAATACATAAACCATTAAACCGCTATATACTACTTAATAATTAGTAAATATAATTTTTATTTCTATTTATTATAATTTAAAATATTCATTTTAATTATTTATTAGTTTATTTTTATAGAAATATTTATTACAAAATAAATTATGAGTGAGACAAATATACTATAAATAATTAATTTTTAAACAAAATATATATATACGCTCAGTAAAAGAAGTAAAAATTTAAAAATTAAAAATTATTATCCGGTAATATATTTTACTTTAATTTTGAATCAATTTGGGTGTTGTAAATATTTTTTAATTAATTTCTATCTTATAATTAATAGTTTATTAATTTAATTTTTGATCATTATTTTAATATCTATCAATAAAATTGTTTATATTGAATTTATATGATATATAATTTATTAAGATTAATATAATTATACATGGTATTCACGTTTCAAAAAATTTTAAAATTTATTTTATTTTCAAAGGTTATAACCTTTGAAAATCAGAAAAAAAAAATTTATTTTTATTATATAAATAAAACCTATAAACCACTTAATGCCTAAAATCATAAATTGCTAAACTCCTAAATGACAAAACCCCTAAATACATAAACTATTAAACCGGTATACCATATATAATAATTTATAAATATCATTTTAATTTGTATTAATTATAATTTTAAATATTTAGTTTAATTATTTATTAGATTATTTTTATAGAAATATTAATTACAAAATAAATAATGAGCGAGACAAATATAATTTTAATAATTTATTTTTAATCAAAAAAAATATATAAGATATAAAAGAAGTTAAATTTAAAAACAAAATTTTATTATTTAGTAATATATTTTACTTTGATTTTGAATCATTATAGGTTTTGCAATTATATTTTAATTACTATCAATCTTATTAATAATAGTTTATTAATTTATTTTTTGATCATTATTATAATGTCTATCAATAAAATTACTTATATTGAATTTAAATTACTTATAATTATTAAGATTATTATAGCTAAATATTATATTTACTTTTTAAAAAAATTTAAAAATTATTATATTTTCAAAGGTTATAACCTTCAAAAATAATAAAAAATCACAAAATAATTTTTTGTGATTTTATTATTTAAATAAAACTTATAAACCACTAAATGCCTAAACATTTAAATCTCTAGACTCGTAAACCCTAAAATCTCTAAATACTTAAACCATTAAACATATATAACCTTGATAATAAATAATAAACCTCATTTTTATTTGTATTCATTATAATTTTAGAATATTCATTTTAATTATTTTTTAGTTTATTTTTATAGAAATATTAATTACAAAATAAATAATGAGTGAGACATATGGTGGATGATGTGAATATATTCAGTAGGCTCCTTACCAAGACTGAGGTGGAGGATTACAGCCTTGACTGTATCACTCACGTTATCTCGGGAGAAGAAGGACTAAAGTTATGTAGGACTCTCACATTAGAAAAGGTGTGGGAGGTGCTGTTTACTATAAAGTCATATAACATTCAAGGGACGGATTACTTATCCTCATTCTTCTATAAGTCATGCTGGGACATAGCTAAATGCGATGTGTAGGATGATTGAGTTAGCTTCTTCAAGAAAGATTAGCTGCCGAAATCCTTCTACAACATCATGATCTCTATATTCCACAAGGAGAACCAAGCAATTTGGAAGGACTGGAGACCGCTCAGACTTTGCAATGTGTCGTATAAGATTAATTCCAAGATGCTAGACACGTGGATTAAGATAATTCTCCATAAGTGCATATCGGAGAATTAGGTTTGCTTTGTACTGGGGAGGAATATATTTAATAATATTCTTCTAGCATATGAAATGACTCGCCGGATTTTCAATGAAAACAAGAGGTCAACCTGATCATTAAGCTCAATATGGTGAAAGCATATGATAAGGCCAGGGCGGACTGGTCTTAAATGGGTAGGTATTCACCCAGTTTAGATTCCCCGTGGAGTGGAACAACATGATCGACATGTGCATCTCCCATAATTGGTTCTCAATTATGATTAATGGGAAGATATTAAGTTTCTTTTTGTCCACTTTGAAGGCTCCGGTAGGTGATCCACTGTCACCAACCCTCTTCGTCCTAATGGTAGAGTACCTCTTGAGGCGCCTTAATGAGCTCTACGAGAAGTACTCGGGAGTCAATTACCTCTTGGGTAGTAATGTATCAGTCAGCCACTAAGCTTATGTGGACGACACCATTATCTTCACTAATGGCTCTTGAGCAGCGCCATTAGGAAGGCAGGGGAGATGCAGCATGGAACAAGCAGATTTCAGGCCAGACCATTAACTTTTTGAAAGACAGTTTTTACTGTAAGAAAAAAAATCAAAGTGTAACTTCCCCATCACGTACTTGGGCATTTTCCTTTTCAAGTGGCACAACAAGAGTATATTATGATAAATTCTTGACGAAATTCTATTCTCGAATAAAGGGTTAGCTGAACAAGTTGCTTTCGAATGGAAGAAATATATTATTGATCAGGCACATTCTCGACTCACTCCCTTATAACCTTATAAGGGAGTGAGTCGAATATAATTTCATATTTTTTTCATCATCAATAAATTATATAACCTTATAAAAAGAAAAAAAAATAAAAGTCAAAATTTTATTTAGAAATATGTTTTATTTAGATTTTGAATTATTTTAGGTATTATAAATATATTTAAATAAATATTTATTTTATTTATAATTATTTATTAATTTTTTTTTTCATTGTTATAATACCAATCAAGAAATAAACTTATATTAAATTAACATGATATATTATTCTTATGATTGTTACGACTAAAATATTTAGTAAAAATATAGAATTTAGATTGGAAAAAAATTTAATTATTTTATTTCAAAAGTAAATAAAAAAATGTAACAATTATTTAATTTAAATAATTTATTTTAAACTAAAATAAAATAAGAAAATGTAACAATTATTTTAATTCAAAAGTAACCTTTGAAATTATTTTATTCAAAATTATTTATAGGTTTATTTTTATATAAATAATAATTACAAAATATATTATAAGTGACCCAAATATAATTTGAAAAAATTTGATTATGATCAAGAAACTATATAATCTTATAAAAAATTATAGAAATTTAAATACTTAAAGGTATTATCTAGCAATATGTTTTCCTAAGATTTTCGATAATTTTATAAATATATTTTAATAAATACTTTTGTTATTTACAAGAGTTTAATAATATATTTTACTGTCTTTATTATAATATCATTCAAGAAACTAGTTTATATTGAATTAGCATGATATATTATTCCTAAAATTATTATAAGCAAACATAGACAAGTGAGAGAATGTAACATTAATAAGGATAAGTTAAACATCACTATGCCAACATTGAAAATCCATTTGAGATTTCTAACTTTTTATGCTATAAAATAAGATTTATCTCCTTGAAATATATCATAATCTCAATTTTATTTTAGCTTGATAATTTTTTATTATATTATTTAGTTTATCATGTTAGGATTATATTTTTTATTTTCTATTAATTATCGTGGGTTTTATTTTTATAATATAACATAACATTTAAACTCAATGTCAAATTAATAAATGCATTAATAAAATATTGGGAACAAAGGAACGTGATACAAAATTATAGCATTAATAAATGCTTCAACATGGCATTCAATAAATGTTTGATGAACTACAATTTTAACAAATGAAAAAATAGTTTTTTTTTATTTAGAACACGAAATGAAAAAATATTAATAACCTAATTCCTCATTACACCAATACTTTTATCACAAAAAAAATAAATAAAAACTATAAAATAAAATAAAATAAAAACTCATCTTGCTGCCACAGCCGTTTCAACAACCATTTCATTTTTAAGTAGATAATTTTAACAAAATAACTAAAATTTGTGATGAAAATACTTTTTTTTTCAAAAACATGCTCGTTGCACAAATCCTAGTTAGTCAAGCAGAGTGATCTCGCATATCAACATTAAAATCAAACATACGCACTTACTTTTAACTAAAAGATTGTGTTTACTCTTTTTAGAAATAACCATCATTATCATTGTGAAAATGCTTTCTTAATATTGCCATAGTATATTGTATAAATATTAGTTCTACAAATAATTTAACCATTTATCAAACTTCTAGTCTTTCATATATATCCAACTCGTGATTATTTTAATTCATCATTTTTATTCAAATTTTAATCTACTTTTTAAAAATTCACCTTGATTTTTTCAATCATTTATTTATTTGAGTCATGTATAACTTCTTTTTTGAATGCATAAATCGATACGATACTCTATTTTTTTTACATAAATATAATTCCTAAAAATATCTCAATTATTTTATTTTTAATTTGTATCATCGCGGATTTTATCAAATATCCATCTTGATATGTATTTCTTTATTATTTAATTTATTTTTCTTATTATTTCTCTACTTTATGCTTGGGAGCACCTTATGAGCATTTTGCTAAAATCATCTTATGATTGAGAACACCCTACGAATAGGTCTCAATCCAAGTAGCCTAGCATTTGTAAGTAACTCTTATTTGTATGTTTTATCTTTTTGATTATAAAATTATTATTATTATTATTTTGTATTATGCACATTATGATTATGTGCATATTAGACATACTCCACATGCATTTGTCATGACAAAAAAAAAACTAAAAATTAATATGCTGAGCTTTGAAGACTTGTGAGAAACTTTATAATGTTTGATAAAAATTCTAGAAAGCTCTAAAGGCTTCAACCCATCTTCTCATTCTAAAATATTTTATGAATTTCTAATGTAGTATAATTATGACATGTGACATAATTTGAATCTTTGATAAATGAGAGCTTGTGTGTATAATATTATGAATTTAACTTTTATTAATTTGTAACACACTCGTGATGCACAGTAGGCAAGGGGGGAGGAGGATGTACCTAGCACATAAAGCTCTCACTTTAGCATATAATATATGAAAAATTAATATCTTAATAATATTATTCTCAAAAATCAAAAAGACTACGTCTAATAAGCTTCGCACTCAATATCAACAATCCCTAGAAAATAATATTTATTATTGTACAAAGACCTAACTTGCGATACATACAAATTACATAATAACTTCTTGGATTATAAGTCATCTCAAAATTATTTTTGTCCGGACATTTTTAATTATTGAATTCTTATGAAATTCAGTATGTTATTATTTATATAATCACAAATAAATCCTAGTGTGGGCCGACTATTATTATCATAGAATAGGCCAAGTAAATCCTAGATGCACTATGTATGTGCACATTAGCATGCACTTTGCACCACATGCACGCAAAAAAATGCTAAATTGTGTGCAATAGATTGTTGGTGCAATGTGCAACACCAATCCATTGTTGGTGTCAAAATTTGTGTGTAGGAGCAAGTTACATTGGTGAAAACGAGGGAGCATCTATATGGTAACATTATGCATATTGCATACATAAAAAAATTTCTAGCAATAGACATATTATACAAATAAATGATATATCAAAAAAAGTTATGCCAATTATTTTCATAAAAAATATTCTAATGGCTACTTCTTACTTGCTATTATCATAACCATATATTAGTTCTCACGTAATTACTTCATTGTGATGCTGATAATAGATCATATAAAATTTCTCTAAGTAACAAATATTTCACATCCACCAAATAATATAGTTCTAGTGACTAATATTATTATTTTAGATACCGAGTCACAAATTGATCAACTAGTAATCATATCAAAGATAATTTCTATTTGTTCATTATTTTTTATTTTTTTCCTTGATATGATAATAGTAAATATCAAACAATCAAAAATTATTTAATGTTACAACATTAAACTTAATATTTTGTTTCTTTTATGTATTTGTTTTATCCCACATTAAGTTAACAATCTTTTTCATAAAATTATCTTTAAATTTAACTCAGACTCTAACTAGAGATGTCAGACAGGTCAGTTCAAGTCATAGAGCCTATTTTTGTGTGCTTAACAAGGGCATAGTGAGTGGTCAAGATGACTATGAGGTATTCATGCATGGATTGATGACCCACTGGATAAATTGGTGGCCCCATTGCTATCAGATGACAATCTAGGTTTGTACGAGAAAAAACTAGGTGCTTTTAGGCTAGCCTTTGATCACATGTCATACTCGAGTCCGAGTTCATAGTTTGCATTACGCAAGGCACAACCTGAGCATGACTCAAATGCCATAATAATAATATATTAAAATATATATCTGATATCTATCATACTTATTGTACTAATAATAATAATATATTACTCAAATTATAATTTAGACATGTAGTGTTGGCACTCCCTTTTTATAAGTTTTCTAAAATATTTTTTTAAGGATATAATTTTAACCAAAAATTATTATATCAACCAATTTTTTCTTCTATATGTTCTCATTGTGTCCTCTCAAATATTATATCCCAAAATGATATTATTTATTTTACCAATCAAAATTTTTGAAAATACATATTTTGTTCATGATCTCTCATCATTATGTATCAGAATAACACTTAAGATGACAAAGTATATCTTTTTAATTACTCCAATATTCAAAAAAGATTAAAATATTATTCATCTATATCTGATAGAGCATTAAAGAGTAATAATATCACTTTTTTGAGTAAGATTGATATACTTATATGAATCTATTATTTTTCTTCACATTTCTATAATATCCTATTAATTAAGAGAGATATTTACTCATCAACTATTTCTAAACTTATTAATTCACATTATGATAATACTCATATCATTATCATGCATACTAATAAATATACAACAAATAACTCAAGAAAAATCAAGATTACCTTGGAATGAGAATATTTGAATCTCTCTTTAGTCCAAATAATCTGGTAGCTCTTAAGTCTATTTACTCTCAACTCAAGATGATCCAAGATTAAAAAGACTTGATACTCATCTCATAAGGAGCTTAGCTGATTGGGACTTTTGACAATATCCAGGAGGTCACGAGTTCAAGTCTTATTGGTGGGAGGTACTAAGAGATATTTCTTACCTGCTCGATTCTCCGAATGCCAATGGGATGTAGGAGCCCACGTAAGTGGGCCCTACAGTTCTTGGTTTCCAAAAAAAAAAAAGACTTGACCACCTTTAAGTTAGAGTTAATACTAGAAAAATGAGACATACAATATGTTCAAATTTAGGTAGAATCTCCTGTCAAAACTAGATGATTCGACCATTATTATTCTGATCTTGATCTTTCAATTTCTTTTTAAAAAAATAAAAAAATTGCAGACATTACTCTATTTCACGTGTTGTTGTTTTTTAACTATTATTTGGTGTCATTTAGTACATCTCATAATGATATTATCAAAGAGAATTTATTTAAGACAATATCTCACTAAGTATAATATTGGACCATATTATAAGACAAAGAAACTAATACTTCAACCTACAAGAATATTTATTATTAGTTGCAATATAGATTTATTGTATTTTCTTTAAATAAAGATTTCCTACTTCATGAGAGATATATTATATTTCAAATAAAATATGTGATTGACATGTTCTCATGTCAATTAATCTTTAAGATTGTGCTCCAGAAAATACTCCTATTGAGTAGAGTATTAATTTTTTATCTGATTTGAACTCTTGAGTTAAATATATTATATATAAGAGAATCATAAATAGATTAATTATTTAATTATGAATAAACTAAATATATTTTTTTATAATCGATAATATTACTTATTTCTTGGATTTTTCAAATGTTCCTCTTGATTATTTAACTATTACTAAATCAAATATAATTTATAGTTAATATAGTTAGTATGAATATTATTTCACGAGCTAAACTTGATTCACAAATTTCTACTCAACCCATGACACAACTTAAGAATAATTTGTAACCTAGAATAAATTTTGCATGGAGCAAGCTGATGATTCAAGTCATCTAATGACAGATGATATTAAGGCACAAAGACTAACCTTCCAAACATAGATTTTCCAAAGTCAAGCCACAAAGACTAATTATGCAACTCATCAAGATTTACTATGATGGATACAGATGAGCAACTCATCAAAGATTATTGTGTGCTATAGGCCAAGCAATAAGTGTACTAATGTACTTTTAGCATACACTTCAAAAGTTTAAATATAACAAGAATATTCATTATATATTTTAAGTAAAAAAATAATTATACATGATAGAATATAAGCTTGATCATATAAAAATATTTGAATCTATCAAAAACTTTCATCATAAATTATGTATAATAAACTTCTTATGCTCAATAACCTCTAGAAACTAATAAGAATAAATATCTAAATTATAAACTCCTATGATAAAAGCACAAAAATTAAAAAAAATACATGTAATAACCAAAAAAAAATCATTTTTATGAATGTGTTGAATTAACTGGATGATAATTATTTTATGTCATATGTGATATTCTACAATTTTCAAATTGAATCAAGCATCTAGGTATGAAAATCACATGTGTTTTCATATACATCTTCTCTTTTATATATGATGAAGAAAAATATTCTTCATTTCCAAAAATAAAAAACTCATTCATTAAAAAATTATAAAAATAATATTTTAAGCCCTACAGAAAGTTATGGACTTTAACAAGAGATGGAAAACCAATCCTTAAGGTATATCAAAAGTGAAATATGTTTATCTCTTTCAATATGGCATGTCCTTGCTTTAAATAAAAAAATATTTCAAAAGAAGATCGGAGTAATTCGTACACTCACAATATGAAATGAAGTGTGAAAAAAATAAAGAAATATTATGATATGTAATTATAGGACAAATAAAATGTTGAGCCATTAAAAAATTACCAAGGAGAAAATATTACCGCATAAATTCATACTATTTCATTATTCTAAAAACATAAAAAATAAAAATATATACTTTATACCATTTTTTAAGAGAGAAGCTGATTTATTACTTATCAACACGTTATGAAACAAAATTATTTTATTTTATCAAGAATTCTTTTATCCCACTCACTAAATTTAATGGAGGATTTGTCGAACAACCCTGATTACTTAACTAATCTAGGACTCTCTAGAACAAATGCAACCAACACACGGTGAGTAAAGAACCACGCAGCATAACTGAGTCGTAGATGTGATTTAAACAGCACCCAATAAACAGGGACATTTGAAAAGAGGTTCCCAGGAAGAAGGAAAAAGCAAACCATTAGCATTGTCAACCGGCTCAACTAGTAAAAGAATCTCCTGCATTGCACTGAGATTTTCATCACGAGACAGAGAAGTATTTTCCAGGTCACGTATTGCCCTCTGCATCAGCTGCACATCCGTAAGTGTTTTCCACTCGTTCAATAATTCCTGCAACAGATATAAGGAGTTGTTAGGATCGTCAATCTTTTTAGTAATGGCTAAATTCGCCCCGGAGAGTTTGTTGAGATGAGGAAAAAGCCGTGCTGGTATTATATCCCCCTAACGTACACGACCGGGTCAGAATGAACACAAAACGGAACGCGTCAAAGATCAAAATAAAACATTAATAGCAGGCACAAAGGGTTGTTCGAGGAGATGAGCGGCTTTCCCAGATCAGCGTCCCGGTATCATGTCCAACTTAATTACAACGTCGCGATAATTTTTCATTCGATCAGACTAAAACACCGTGACTATAAAAGCATTGAATTCGAACCGTAATTTCTGTTTGACGCTGCTTAAGCCCTCGAGAAGATGGACGCTGGAGATCTCGCGCTGTTTCGTTTAGCTTATCTGGATCTGAGTGCCCTGGTGAAATGGAAGTAGAATAAAATGCAATCATGCTTTCTTCCAGAAAAACGAAAATAGAGAAACAGAAAATATGTACAAAATCACGAAAGAGAATTGCCGCTGGTACCAATTGCCCATTTTAACATTCCATCTAGAAAATAAAAACCGGCGTCCAAAGGGTTCGCATCATTGCCACCCGAATCAGCAAACGGCTCCTCCAAGCGCAGAAGATCGGATTCATCGTTTGAGCCCGAGCCTGACCAGTATGGTAATTCGAACAAGGAAGATGCGTTTCCACGCTCTCCATGGGCAGCAACGGCAAGCGAATCCGTTTGCACCGACAACAAGAACAACGCCGTCCGGGCCACCAACGCCCCCAAAGATTTGGGCAGCGCACCTCGTAGTCGCATGTTTTCTTCCCCCGCTGTAAGAACCTTGGACACATAATTTAAAAATACAAAGATAAATTTTAGAAATATAAATTTATAGAAGTAAAATTAAAAAAAAAAACATGAGAGATAGATATTAGAAACAAAACTTTAGAGAGGAAAAAAATTTAGAAATATAAACTTTAGAGACCCAAACATAATCCTTTCTTAATATCAAACTTGCATGGCGCAAACAAAATCTCTATGATAATAATTGCAGGTGAAAAATATACTGGTGTCAACTGAAGCTCATTCACCAGTTTTACAGATAATACTTCATTGTATAATTATTTCCATGGTAAATATTAGATTTTAAAATTATAAAAATTTAAATTATGTATTTTATCACCATAGTGATGACATGGCATTTTATATAGTATTTTAGATTTTATTTTTAAAAGTTAGTTAAATTTAGTCGAAGTTGTTAGCTAAAATAGATAGTATTTTGGAGTTATTTTAAAAAAATTATTAGTTAAAATAGATAACATAATATTTTAATATATTTTGAGTGGCTATTTTAGATAGACCTATTAGATATGCTCTTATGGTGACATTAAATTATATGGTGAAATTGGCACATACATGATATTCTAATAAAAGATATTCATCTATAATCTATATAAATTTCAAGGCCACATTTTTTATAGAGATTAAAATAATCTATAAATCATAGTGTCGTGATCCATGGTCTAAGAGATTCCATCTATTTTGCCTTATTTTTTCATTAGACAACTAATAAGTAAGGTATTGGGGATGCAGTGTTTAGGATTTGCAAATATTTTTATGCTCGATCTCTAGCATCTTGGATTCCACATGGTTAGTGGCAGGTATTCTTTAAACTTTCATTGTATATTAAGACTTCAAGTTGAAGAGTTAATATATAGGTAGAATAAATATTTATTATTATTTTTTTGATACAGTAACTTGTTTTGTGTTAGTATAAATTTTCACTTCTTTCATTAGTAATTATAGATTTAAACTTAACTTTTATTACATGTATGAATAGTTTATCGTATTAACACGATCCAACCCAACCCAACCCAACCCATTAAAATTAGACGTGTTAAATGAGATGTGTCGTATTGCTCATTTATTAAATGGTTTATATTCGTGTTTCGATTTTTTACTCATTTATTAAACATGTCATATATGAGTTTACATATTTTTCATTCGTCATCAATTTAACCCATAATCATTTAACCCAACCTAGCTCGTTTAATACCCCTACACACACACATACAAAAACACATTCACAGAAATACCTTTTTATCAAAGATTTATATTTTGTTGTACCAAACTTTTCATAATTAGAAAAAATTACACCAAATTTAGAATAATTAATTATATTTACAACAAACATTTCATAAAAAAAAAAATCTACCAATTTTTAAAATATAAAGTTTTTGTAACCAAATAAACAACTCTGTCATACTTGTATAATTATGATAAGCATATTAAAATATTTATATATTAAAAAAATAAAAATACATATACAAGCATACATAAATTTATGTATATATATATATGTTGGATTTTGGACAACTTGATTATTGCGTTAGTACCGTAATATATACGATACAACATAGGGACGCATATGTTGTATATATTTAGTCAAATAATATAATGTTAATATAAGGTTTATTGGACCAATTTAATGATCTAATACAGTTAAGGGTTCAATTGTCTAATTAATACAGTGTGGGGGCATAATCTGTAATTGTGCAAAATCCGGGGTTAATTACTTATTTGTTGATGGGTAAATTAGTAATTAACATAAATTAAATAATTGGGATGTTGTCCCTGGTGAAAGTTGCTTATTTCATAAAGAGTTTCTCTATCTTCCGTGGAACACACGCGAAAACCTAAAGTTAAAAACAGATAATTGAGATTCCTCATCTGGCCCTGAAGCAAAGAGCCACCAAAAGACATTCGTTCCTCGATTTTAATAAGAACATGGCATCATAATTAATCTCTATCTTATTATTAATAGTTTATTAATTTAATTTTAGATCATTATTATAATATCTATCAAAAAAATTGTTTATATTGAATTTATATGAAATATAATTATTAATATTATTAGAACTAAATATTATATTTACATTTCAAAAAAATTTAAATTTTATTATATTTTCAAATGTTATAACATATGAAAAAGAAAAAAAATTACAAATTATTTTTTGTTATTTTATTGTCTAAATAAAACCTATAAACCATTAAATGTCTTAAAACATAAATCGCTAAACTCCTAAACGACAAAACCTCTAAATACTTAAAACCATTAAACTAGTATGCATTAATAATAAATCATAAGTCTGATTTTAATTTTTATTCAGTATAATTTTTAATTTTTATTTTAATTATTTATCAGTTTATTTTTATAGAAATAATAATTACAAAATAAATTATTAGTGAGACACGTCTAATTTAAATTAGACCAGTATACCCTAAATAATAAATAATAAATCTCAATATTATTTTTTCCATTATAATTTATAATATTCATTTTAATTTCTTATTTGTTTATTTTTATATAAATATTAAATACAAAATAAATTATGAGTTAGATAAATATAATTTATATAAATAATTTTTCATCAAAAAAATATAGATAAACTTTTTAAAAAATAAAAAAATTTCAAAATAATTGATTATCATTTAGTAATTTATTTTCCTTTGCTTTTGAATTATTTTAGGTTTTCATATTATATTTTAAGTAATATGAATCTTATTCATTATATATTTTTAATTTATTTTTTAATAATTATTAGAATATCTATCAATAAAAATTGTTTATATTGAATTTATATTATATATAATTATTATGATTATTATAAATAAATATTGTATTCACTCTTGAAAAAAATTTAAAATTATTATATTTTATAAATTTATAACCTTAAAATCAGAGAAAAAATAATTAAAATAAATTTTTTTATTATTTTATTTTTAAAATCAAACCTATCGACCATTAAATGCATACTTACTTTAATCAATAAGCTCATAAACCCCGGATTCCCTTAATACACAAACCTTTTAACATCTATATACTACTTAATGAATAATAAATCTCATTTTTATGTCAATTCATTATAATTTTAAATATTCATTTTAATTATTTATAGCTTAATTTTTTACAAAAATTAATTACAAAATAAATTTCGAGTGAGAAAAATATTATTTTAATAATTGATTTTTAATAAATAAAATATAAGCTTATAGAAAGAAGGAAAAATTTAGAAATTAAATAGCATTATTAGTAAAATATTTTGATTTTATTCTGAATCATTTTGTGTCGTGTAAGTATAAGTTAATTAATATTTATATTTTTAATAATAGTTTATTAATTTAATTTTTGATCATTATTATAATATCTATCATTAAAATTATTTATATTGAATTTATATGATATATAATTAGTAAGATTAATATAATTATACATGGTATTCACATCACAAAAAATTTTAAAAATTATTTTATTTTCAAAGGTTATAACCTTTGAAAATCAGAAAAAATCTAAAAAAAAAAATTTTATTTTTATTTTATAAATAAAAATAAAAATTTATTAGTTTATTTTATAAATAAAAAATCTGAAAAAATCTAAACCAATAAACCGCTATATACTAATTAATAATTAGTAAATTTAATATTTATTTCAATTTATTATAATTTTATATATTCATTTTAATTATTTATTAGTTTATTTTTATAGAAATATTTATTACAAGATATATTATGAATGCAACAAATATAATTTAAATAATTTATTTTTAATCAAAAAATATATATACTCTTATAAAAGAAGTAAAAATTTAAAAATTAAAATTTATAATCCAATAATATATTTTACTTTGTTTTTGAATCAATTTGGGTCTTTTAAATATTTTTTAATTAATCTTTATCTCATTATTAATAGTTTATTAATTTTATTTTTGATCATTATTATAATATCTATCAATAAAATTATTTATATTGAATTTATATGATATATAATTATTAATATTATTATAACTAAATATTGTATTCACATTTCAGAAAATTTTAAATATTATTATATTTTCACAAGTTATAACGTATGAAAATTAGAAAAATTACAAATTTTTTTTTGTTATTTTATTGTCTAAATAAAACCTATAAACCACTAAATGTCTTAAAACATAAATTGCTAAACTCCTAAACGACAAAACCTCTAAATACTTAAACCATTAAACTGGTATGCATTAATAATAAATCATAAGTTTGATTTTAATTTTTATTCAGTATAATTTTAAATTTTTATTTTAATTATATATCAATTTATTTTTATAGAAATATTAATTACAAAATAAATTATTAGTGAGACACATCTAATTTAAATTAGACCAATATACCCTAAATAATAAATAATAAATCTCAATATTATTTATTTTATTATAATTTATAATATATTTTTTAATTTCTTATTTGTTTATTTTTATATAAATATTAAATACAAAATAAATTATGAGTTATATAAATATAATTTATATAAATTATTTTTCATCAAAAACAAATAAATTTTTTTAATTATTTGTTTTTATAATTTATATAATTATTTGTTTATTTGTTTATTTTTTTAATTTATATAATTTATATAAATTATTTGTTTATTTTTTAATTATTTATTTTGTTTTTAAATTTATTTGTTTTGAAATTTTTTAAAAGATAAAAAAATTTCAAAACAAATAAATAATGAGTTTTAATTATTTTAAATATTCTTTTTAATTATTTCTTAGTTTATCTTTTATAGAAATATGAATTACAAAATAAATAATGAGTGATACAAATATAATTTTAATAATTTATTTTTTAATCAAAAAATATATATAAGCTTATAAAAAGAAGTAAAAATTTAAAAACAAAAAATTATTATTTAGTAGTATATTTTACTTTGATTTTGAATCATTATATATAGGTTTTGCAATGATATTTTAATTGGTGTCAATCTTATTAATAATAGTTTATTAATAAATTTTTTGATAATTATTATAATATCTATCAATAATATTACTTATATTGAACTTAAATGTATTATAATTATTAAGATTATTTAACTATATATAATATTTACATTTCAAAAAAAATTAAAAATTATTATATTCTCTAAGGTTATAACATTTGAAAATCAGAAAAAATCCCAAAAACAATTTTTTATTATTTTATTATTTAAATAAAACTTATAAGCCACTAAATACCTAAACATTTAAATCTAGAGATTCCTAAACCCTAGAACCCCCTAAATACGTAAAGCATTAAATCTATATAACCTATATAATAAATGATAAACCTCATTTTTATTTGTATTCGTTATAATTTTAAATATTTTTTTTAAATATTTATTAGTTTATTTTTTATAGAAAAATGAATTACAAAATAAATAATGAGTGATACAAATATAATTTTAATAATTTATTTTTTAATCAAAAAATATATATAAGCTTATAAAAAGAAGTAAAATTTTAAAAACAAACAATTATTATTTAGTAATATATTTTACTTTGATTTTGAATCATTATATATAGGTTTTGCAATTATATTTTAATTAGTTTCAATCTTATTAATAATAGTTTATTAATTTATTTTTTGATAATTATTATAATATCCATCAATAAAATTACTTACATTGAACTTTGATGTATTATAATTATTAAGATTATTATTTTTTGTTAGTAATATGATTTCCTTTGATTTTGAATTATTTTGGGTTCTTCAAATATATTCTAATTAATATCTATCTAATTAATAATAGTTTATTAATTTATTTTTTGATCATTATAATAAAATATAACAAATATAATTATTAAGATTATTATAATTAAGTATTGTATTCATATTTTAGAACTATTACAAAATTATTATATTTTCAAAGGTTATAACCTTTGAAAATCACGAAAATTCATAAAAATAATTTTTTTGTTATTTCATTGATTAAATAAAACCTATAAACACCAAAATATGTTAACATATAAATCGATAAACTCCTTAACCCCAAAACCACGAAAAAACTTAAACAATTAAATAGTTTACCCTAAATAATAAATTATAAATCTCATTTTTATTAGTATTCAATATAATTTTAAATATACATTTTAATTATTTATTAGTTTATCTTTATAGAAATATAAATTAAAAAAAAAATATTAGTAAGAAAACTATAATTTAAATAATTTATTTTTCATAAAAAAAATATATGCTTATAAATGGATTAAAAAATTTAAACATTTAAAATTAATATTTAGTTAAATATTTTAATTTGATTTTTAATCATTTTAGGATTTGCAAATATATTTTAAACAATATTTATCTTATTAATAATTGTTTATTATTTTTTTATGATCATTAATATAATATATATAAATAAAATAGTTTATATTGAATTTATATGATATATAATTATTATGATTATTATAACTTCATATTGTATTCACTTTTCAAAAAAAACAAATTAAAAAGTATTATATTTTCAAGTGTAATAACCTTCAAAAATGAGAAAAATTGACAAAAATAAATTTTTTGTTATTTTATTTTTTAAATAAAACCTATAAACCACTAAATGACTAAATAGTAAAATGACAATCTCCTAAACCCCGAAGCCCATAAATACTTAAAAACATTAAATTAGTATAGTCTAAATAATAAAACATAAATCTCATTTTTATTTGTATTCATCATAATTTTAAATATTTATCTTAATTATTTATCAGTTTATTTTTATAGATATATTAATTATAAAATAAATTATTAGTGAGACAAATATAATTTAAATAATTTCTTTTTCATCAAAAAAAATATATGCTTAGAAAAAAGAGGCAAAATTTTAAAAATAAAAAATTAATAGTTAGTAATATATCTTATTTTGATTTTGAATCATTTTAGATTTTACAATTATATTTTAATTTATATCATTCTTATTAATACAAGTTTATTAATTAATTTATTGATCATTATTATAATATATATTAATAAAATTATTTATATTTAGTTTACAGTATATATAATTATTAAGATTATTATAACTAAATATTATATTCACATTTAAAAAAAATAAAAAATTATTATATTTTCGAAGGTTACAACCATCGAAAATTAAAAAAAATAAAAAAGTTAAATTTTTTGTTTTTTCATTCTTTAAATAAAAAATATAAATCACTAAAGATCTTAACACTTAAATCACTAAACTCCTAAATCACAAAACACCTAAATACTTAAATTATTAAACAGGTATATCCTAATATAATAAATAATAAATCTAAATTTTATTTGAATTCATTATAATTCTAAATATTCATTTTAATTATTTATTAGTTTATTATTATAGAATTATAAATTATAAAATAAATAATAACTAAGACAAATATAATTTAAATAATTTATTTTTAATAACAAAAATATAAACTTATAAAAAATACAAAATATTAAAAAAAATTATTATTTAGTAATACATTTTACTTTGATTTTGAATAAATTTATATTTTTCAAATATATTTTAAATAATATTTATCTTATTAATAATAGTTTATTAATTTATTTTTTTGATCATTATTATAATATATAGTAATATAATTATTTATATTGAATTTAAATGACTTATAATTATTAAGATTATTATAACTAAATATTATATTTACATTTGAAAAAAATTTAGAAATTATTATATTTTCAAAGGTTATAACCTTCGAATATTAGAAAAAATAATAAAAATAAATTTTTTATAATATCATTGTTTAAATAAAACTTATAACCCACTAAATGCCTAAACACTTAAATCTCTAAACTCTTAAACACAAAAGCACCTAAATAATTAAAACAATAAACTCGTAAATCTTAAATATAATTTAAATAATTTATTAAAATATTAATCACAAAATAAATTATGAGTTATACAAATATAATTTAAATAAATTATTTTTCATCAAAAAAAATATAGTCTTATAAAAAGAAGCAAAAACTAAAAAACAAAAATTATTATTTAGTAATAAATTTTAATTTGATTTTGAATAATTTTAGGTTTTGCATTTATATTATAATTTATATCTATCATATTAATAATAGCATATTAATTCTTTTTTTTTTATAATTGATAACATATCTATCAATAAAATTGTTTATATTTAGTTTATATTATATATAATTATTATGATTATTATTACTAATTATTGTATACCCATTTTTAAAAAATTTTAAAATTATCATATTTTCAAAGGTTATAACCTTTGAAAATGTTAGAAAATATCAAAAATAATTTTTATTTGTTATTTCATTGTTTAAATAAAATATATAAACCACTAAATCCCAAAACACTTAAATCAATAACTACTAAATCTTGAAAACCCAAAATAGATAATGCTTTTAAACATTATACCCTAACTAATAAATAATAAATCTCAATATTATTTTTTTCATTATAATTTAAAATTTCCATTTTAATTATTTATTCGTTTATTTTTATATAAATATTAATTACGAAATAAATTAGGAGTTAGACAAATATAATTTATATAAATTTTTTTTCATCAAAAAATATAGATAAATATATAAAAAGAAGAAAAAATTTAAAAACAAAAATTTATTATATAGTAATAATTTTACTTTCCTTCTGAATCATTTTAGGTTTTGTAATTATATTTTAATTGATATCTAGTATATTAATAATAGATCATAACTTTATTTTTTGATCATTATTAGAATTTTTATCAATATAATTATTTATATTGAATTTATATGATAAATAAATATAATGATTTTTATAACTAAATATTGAATTCACTTTTTAAAAAATTTTAAAAATTATTATATTTTCAAATGTTATAACCTTTGAAAATATCAAAAAATAATAAAAATAAATTTTTTGTTATTTTCTTTTTTAAATAAAGCCTATAAACCACTAAATGCATACACAGTTAAATCAGTAAACTCCTAAACCCCGTAATGCCTGAATACATAAACCATTAAACCGCTATATGCTACTTAATAATAAGTAAATCTAATTATTATGTCTATTTATTATAATTTTAAATATTCATTTTAATTATGAATAGTCTATTTTTATAGAAATATTTATTACAAAATAAATTATGACTACGACAAATATAATTTAAATAATTTATTTTTAATCAAAAATATATATATACGCTTATAAAATAAGTAAAAATTTAAAAATTAAAAATTATTATCCAGTAATTTATTTTATTTAAATTTGAATCAATTTGGGTTTTGTATATATTTTTTAATTATCTTATTATTAATAGTTTATTAATTTAATTTTTGATAATTATTATAATATCCATCAATAAAAATGTTTATATTGAATTTATATGAAATATAATTATTAATATTATTATAACATAAGATTGTATTCACATTTCAAAGAAAAATAAATATTATTATATTTTCAAAGGTTATAACCTATCAAAATGACAAAAAATTACAAATATTTTTTTTTTGTTATTTTATTGTTTAAATAAAAGTTTTAGACCACTAAATGCTTAAAAACATAATTCACTTAACTATTTATAAATCTCATTAAAATGACAAAGCATCTAAATACTTAAACCATTAAACTAGTATCCATTAATAATAAATCATAAATCTCATTTTAATTTTTATTAAGTATAATTTAAAATTTTTATTTTAATTATTTATCATTTTATTTTTATAGAAATATTAATTACAAAATAAATTATTAGTAAGACACATATAATTTAAATTAAACCAGTATACCCTAAATAATAAATAATAAATCTCAATATTATTTTTTTTCATTATAATTTATAATATTTATTTTAATTAGTTATTTGTTTATTTTTATATAAATATTAAATACAAAATAAATCATGAGTTAGATAAATATAATTTATATAAATTATTTTTCAAAAAAAAAAATAGACAAACTTTTTAAAAGATAAAAAAATTTCAAAACAAATGATTATCATTTAGTAATTTATTTTTCTTTGCTTTTGAATCATTTTGGGTTTTCATATTATATTTTAAGTAATATGAATCTTATTCATTATAGATTTTTAATTTATTTTTTGATAATTATTAGAATATCTATCAATAAAAATTGTTTATATTGAATTTATATTATATATAATTATTAAGATTATTATAAATAAATATTGTATTCACTCTTGAAAAAAATTTAAAAATTATTATATTTTCAAAGGTTATAACCTTAAAAATCTGAGTAAAAATAATAAAAATAAATTTTTTGTTATTTCATTTTTTAAATCAAACCTATAGACCATTAAATGAGTACTTACTTTAATTTGTAAGCTCATAAACCCCGGAACTCCTAAATACATAAACCTTTTAACATCTATATATAACTTAATGAATAATAAATCTTATTTTTATGTCTATTTATTATAATATTAAATATTCATTTTAATTATTTATATGTTAATTTTTTACAAAAATTAATTACAAAATAAATTTCATGTGAGACAAATATTATTTAAATAATTGATTATTAATAAAAAAAATATAAGCTTACAAAAAGAAGGAAAAATTTAGAAATTAAATATTATTATTTTGTAATATATTTTGAATTGATTTTGAATCATTTTGTGTCATCTAAATATAAGTTGATTAATATTTATAATTTTAATAATAGTTTATTAATTTAATTTTTGATCATTATTATAATATCTATCATTAAAATTGTTATATTGAATTTATATGATATATAATTAGTAAGATTAATATAATTATACATGGTATTCACATTTCAAAAATTTTAATATTTATTTTATTTTCAAAGGTTATCACATTTAAAAATCAAAAAAAATCTAATTTTTTTTTTATTTTTATTATATAAATAAAACTTATAAACCACAGAATGCCTAAAAACATAAATTGCTAAACTCCTAAACTTCAAAACTCCTAAATAATCAAACCAATAAACATGTATACCATATATAATAAATCATGAATCTCATTTTAATTTGTATATATTCTAATTTTAAATATTCAATTTTATTATTTATTAGTTTCTTTTTTCTAGAATTATTAATTGCAAAAAAAATATAAGCTTATAAAAAGAAGTAAAAATTTAAAAACAAAAAAATTTTATTTAGTAATATATTTTACTTTGATTTTGAATCATTATAGGTTTTGCAAATATATTTTAATTGCTTTCAATCTTATTAATAATAGTTTATTAATTTATTTTTTGATAATTCTTATAATATCTATCAATAAAATTACTTATTTTAAACTTAAATGTATTATAATTATTAAGATTATTATAACTTAATATAATATTTACATTTGAAAAATATATAAAAATTATTATATTCTTCAAAAATGATAAAAAATCCCAAAAATAATTTTTTATTATTTTATTATTTAAATAAAACTTATAAACCACTAAATACCTAATCATTTAAATTTAGAGACTCCTAAACCCCATAACCCCTTAAATACTTATAGCATTAAACTATATATAACCTAAATAATAAATGATAAATCTCATTTTTATTTGTATTCATTTTAATTTTAAATATTCATTTTAATTATTTTTTAGTTTATTTTTATAGGAATATTAATTACAAAATAAATTATGAGTGAGGAAAATATAATTTAAATAATTTATTTTTCATCAAAAAAAAAATATAAGACTATAAAAAGAAGCAAAAATTTAAAAATAAAAAATTATTATTTAATAATATATTTTACTTTATTTTTGAATCATTTTAGGTTTTGATATTATATTTTAATTAATATCTATCTTATTAATAATAGTTTATTAATTTCTTTTTTGACCATTATTATAATATCTATCAATAAAATTCTTTATATTGAATTTACATCATGTTAGTTTACAATCTATCGATAAAATTGTCTATCAATAAAATTTCTTAAGGTTGAATTTTTAATTTACATCATGTTACTTTATTTTTAATTAATTTACATCATGTTTATATTGAATTTTTTGATTATTATTTTAAAATTTTTTGCCCTTTGAAACTTAGCAATTTTAAAAAATATGAATTTATTTATAAATCTCAATTTAAATTTCCATACACAATATTTTAGCTAAAATAAATTTATGAATAATACATCATGTTAGTTTAATTATATGCTAGTTTTCATGCATGTATTGTAATCATAACCAAAAATGAATTAATAAACTTTTCAAAATGAGATTAATAATTATTAACATTTACTTAGAATTTTTAAAATAATTCAAAATTTAAGTCACCAATTTTTCTCAAGTGCCCAGCACGTACATTCTCAAACATGGACCCCATGAGCTATAATTTAAAATCTTAGAAAAATAGAATTCATTGATTTGTTTGCATTGTTGTTTTTAGCACCCTATTTTTTTCTCAACATTTTTTTTAATATGATTCAATCTCTCATCTTGTAACATGTTAAATTGTCATCAATCAACTCAATGTACTTACACAATACTATGAATCTCATCATTCAAACTCCTCAACACATCTCGTCTATCAAAACATATATCACATCATTTAATCAACTAAATATTATGTCTAAACTATATAGTGAGCCACCTCATTCTGAAAACTCAGTATGTGCTAAAAACTAAGTAACAATATCATATAAGTGAAACAACTCATATGTGCAAATCAATGTTGTCAGAGCCCTAAACTTCTTAGCATGTGACAACAATCAAAAATGATGGCCATACTAAAATCAACTGACCTAGTTTGAGGTGACTAATCCAAAATGTGTTTCACTTATGCCTGGCCTAACAACCAAATTATCATTGAAGTAGACCAAAAAGAATACATGTCTGCCTTTAATTTTCATTACGGTATCAGCGGCAGCCTCACACTTATTCTTGTCACTCATTTGACATGAGACACCCAGGAGAACAAAACTCAAACACACATCACCAAAACTAATTCCAATCAATATGGTTTCAAATCTAAAAATTGACCCTTGCACCATCTCACGACTATATGGGTGCCACCATATGAAACACCTCATGAACCACCATCAAAACTACCACACACCCACTAAACCACTACAAAACCACTATCAAAATTGCTCATTCGTTGATGAGCCCTTATTTATGCACCATCACGGAACTATACAAGCACCACCACAAAAATCAACCTAAAAATGATTATGCATTTATTGATTGATCCACACCACTATTTGTTTTTTTTTTCTCATAAGAGGTATAATGACATGTATTTTTATCAAGTTGGTGTAGACGTGTGAGATATTAAAATTCAACTTGATCCCTATAAAATTTGATTAGGATTGATTATGATTGTTTAAATGGATAAATCCTTTTATTTAAAAAATTATTTTCTATTTTTTCCAAAATTTACTGAGGGCCTGTTTGATAAATCATTGAATATTTTCAAACTATTGAAAATAAAAATTTTGAATTGTTTTATCTTTTTAATGAGTTTGATAAAAAATTTAGGGATCTCTAATATTGAAAATTTTAAATGAAAAATCATTGAAAATAATAAGTAGGTAGAGGCTTACTTATCGTTGAATATATAAAATTTTCAATGAAATTTTTTTTAAAGTGACCGTTTTCTCTTTTTTTTTTCATTTCTTTTTTATTTTCTCATTCACGCTATAGTTTAGTTTGTAATTTTGTCTTCTCTTCCTCTTTTCTCGACCACCTCAAATCCTAACTATAACCCTCCTTCATGATTAATTTGAGAGAGGAAATAATAAATCAATTAGTTACTCATTAATTTTTATTTTTATATTAAAAGTTCGAATAGTTTTAAAAAGTTTAGATTCTATTGGTTATTTTTAAAAAATATTTGTCTTTTTTTGGATATTATGATTTATTTATGGATATGTTTTCTAATGATTTTATTTTAAATAATAATTAATAATTGCAGTTAAAAATTAAATATTATTAAAACTCTATTTATTTTGGATAATATGTAATATAATGATAATAAGGATAAATATGTAAAATATATAATTTTCAGTATTCAGCATTTATATTTATCAAACAATATATTTATCTTCGGCATTCAATTGTCATTAAAATTCAATATTTATAAAATTCATCACTTAATTTTTTTAGTATTTATTTTTTACTACTTAATTTTTTCAGTTTATCAAACAGGCCCTAATTTAGACACAATTTAATAATTAATGCATAAAGATGCAAATATACACATTGCAAATTTGGATTGTGCAAAAAAAAAAAAAAGGAAAAAAGTGAGACTTTTGCTTTCGGTATTTTGTTATAAATATTAATATACATACTTCTTCATCATGAGTATTCAATACATAATGTGGTTCTCACAGTTATACCAATATTCAAGAATAAAAATAGACTAGGCAATTGGCCAAGGGTGATGTTGACTTACATATGAGAAATAATTAATAAAGCAAAAGTTGTCACACTAATTATAGGAAGTTATGTTGCAGCTTTTTCTCATATGGCTAAATGTAGAACTAAAGGGCTATCAATTTGTTTCTTCCATTACTAAAACATTACCTCCATTTTATGTTTGGATAAGACACGACTTGAGATTGCAATAAAGATCAAATATTGTTCTATTCACTATCATGAAATTAGTTATAGGCACCCTCAACTTTATTTTGATCTTTGATTCTCAACAAGTGGTATCATCTTAGCACATGAGAGCATTGGTATTTGAGCTCTAATTATCAAACAAGTGTTATCATCTTAGCAAATGAAAACATTGCTAATTTTAGCTTTTATTCCCAGTATGTAATATCAGAGCGAGGTGGCATGTGTCGTGATTTATATGATGGGAATACTCTAAGAGTTGTCCTAGTTAATGTTGTTGAATTTCCCAACATGGTGTGAGTCCTCATAATGGTTGGATGACTGATTTGACTATCTCATTTGATGCCACTTCAAGCCCTAACTAGTCTACATGTTATTCACTCGAAGACTATAGGATATTTGGATGGGCAGCAATGAGACATTATATATATATGTGCCTAATGATGAAGACCAAAAATTAATTGGGCTTCAGGTAAGTCTAACATATCATAGATACTCGAGTGAATGTGTTATCCATTAAAATATTAGATTGTGTAGGACATGTGAGTCAGTCTGGCAAAGACCAAATAAAATTAATCAAGAGTCATTAGATTGTATAAGAATGTGACTAGGCTAGAGTTTGTATGAATCTGAAGAGTGATACACCTGAAAAGTCAAGCATTGATTCAATATAGCATAGTTTGCATGGCCCAATCATCTAAATTCCCACCTGAGATAGACTCAAACATGCGTGTATAGGCATCCTATTTCATACCCAATCGAAGAGAGCTTCCTAGTGGGCCTCTTTGTTGGCGGTGAACGTGTCATTTTTTCATTGAGGTCAAGATAACATAAATCCAATGAATCCACCAAAAATGGCTATAAGCATGTTTTCTGCCTCTTTGACACTCTTAGTCACCGTCAACTATCCTTTCTTTATACCTTACAAGCAAGAAAAGCTATTCTAGAAAGGCCGAGGCTAAAGGGACTATTATACCTCATGGATAATATATTCTCATGGTTTTATGCCAAAGTGGCATATCCATGTCTAACCATCAGCTAGCCTTTCGGCCTCCCTTCCTACTTTTATAGCCTTTGAAAGCAATAAAGAAAAAGGTAAAATTCTAAGTAATATACAACCCTAACTAAACCACCAATAGGAGCAAAACCCATCCTAGTGAGAACCATGCATCCATTCCTGGGAAAAAGCAAGCTTGGGGCACCGACTCCTTCACATTCAATAGCAAAGAAGCAAAGCTCGCTACTACGAAGACTCATCTTGATGATGACACTTGGTTCCCTGATTGCCCGTAGCCTTGTCTTTATTAGTGCGTACGCGAGTTTATTAATTTGTGCCTTTTTTTAGTAAGAAAATGTTAACAATCTTTGTATCGCAAGTAAGGTTTGTGGCAATGCATGAAGGTAAGCCTACCCTATAGAAGAAAGGTAGCCTTACGTCTAGACTGCAAGTGAGCAACAAATCCCTAGAGTATGATGTCAAGCGTGTCTACCCTTCCTAGGGTGCAAGTCCACCATCAATCTCCATGTTTCTGCTTCACCTCATTGTTATGCCTGTTGCATGCCGTCTGGTATTTTACATCAGTGAGTGTGCAGTGCGCATGGATGAGAGTCCCTCATTGAGCATAGAGGTCAGTGGGTTCTCAATGCATTATTTTATGCAGCCTTGGATTACACCAAAAATAGTGCATCAAATACTCAATCTCTCTCTCTCTCTCTTTTTTTTTTTGTATCTTGAGTGGCTGTTATATCATGTGTTGGGAAGGGCATGTCACATGTGGACTTGCCAGTGTGTTGCAGTTCACTATCCCAATGATTTTTGCTTCAACTAAGATTGGGCTTCTAAGGCCTATTTTCACTATGTAGCAACACGATCGAGGGAAGGGGTGAATCTTAGTTGAAAGCCTATTCGCTAACATCCTAATCTGGGTCAAAAAAAAGATCTGTCGAGATGAATCCATGCTAGTTAGCATCACAGAAAGACTGAACTAAAAAAAGACAAACTCCTTAATTATGTATGCCATATCTGCTACATGAATGCCCAAACCCACAAAAAGAAATGTCTCGTATAAGGGCAATTGTCAAAGTGAGTCTTGTCTATGCTATTTCAATTGGTCGGTTGGCGTCTGCTTATGGCTCTAATCCTTGTGCACTAATCCTCTTTGGATGAACTTAACCAAATCTAACTGAGCCAGACCCAATTACATTGGGAGAGTGGTAGGCAGATGCATCTTGGGTTGCATGTTTTGTGTTTCTTTTGGCATATTGCTCATGTCTCCTGTGGTTTGGAATTGGAACAAAAGATGTATAACTAAGGAAAGAACATTTTGAAAGGTCGGATGACTATGTGAGCTCTATTGGAAAATATATTGGAAGGAAAAATCTATTATTAAATGGCTTAATGAGAGTGAAGAGAATACTAAATTTGAAAAATCATAAAAGACCAACTCACATCAATAATGCTAAATTTAAAAAATCATCAATAAAAATATGAAGTTTCTCAACCATGGGTATTGAGTAAAATCATCATTAAAAATTTATACCCATGTAATGAGACACAGGCATAAATCTCGATGAACTTTTTCAAAAAAAAAAAAATTCGATACTATTTCTGATATTAAATTGAGCATGAACTAAAGAAAAATTTGTATATGTATTTACAAAAAAAAAAAAAATTAAAAAAAAATTGGAGCTAAAATTATTTAAAATTAATTAAAATTGTCCTCGATTCCCAACCGCTTTTTAAAACTTTTTTAAAATTAAAATTTTAATTAATTTAAATAAATTAAAAATGAAAGAACATTTTCTCACTATTTAAGCTGTGGCGCACGCAAAGACCAACACCAAATTGATGAAATAAAATGCTAGTCCCCATTGATTTTCAAATTTTAATTCATCCAGCAACGGGATGAGAAGAATGAACAAGCAGATTTTGGAGCAGATTTGGCAATTCTAACAAACTTTCAGAGTATGAGAAGCATCAATATTTCAAAATTGGAAAAAAAAAAGATCAAACAAGAAGTGATACCAAAAGTTGTATCATAACTTTGCCCCATCAGAAAACAAAGCCAAGCAGTTGTCATGAAATAAAAAGTGGAGAGAGAGAGAGAGGGAGGGAGGGGGTGAGGGAGAGAGAGAGGAGAGAGAGAGAGAACTTCAGGCAGAGATTGTACGCGGCCTCCTCAATACCTGTGTGACAGCTTCTCCTTCTCCTTGAAGTTTTGGACATATCTACCCAGATATTCAGCAAGAAATTAACATCAACTAATTTTATCAGGAAGAAAAAAGCATCAGAACGATAACATAAATAGGATGATGCAGCACGTGGTTTTCAACAAGAAAAATGTCACAAGCGCACGCCTTATGAGTTGTTAATTTGATGATAAATAACCTTTTATTAGCACTGGTACAAAATACAATATCCCCCACGTAGACAACATTTTTTATTTTTATTTTTTATTTTTATCATCATCAATTAACAACTCATAGTAATCATTAATTAATTACTCATAGTTATCATCAGCATTTGTTGAATAAATAAAATTTAATGACTAATATCTTACTTCATTTTGATATTTTTTATTAATCTACAATTTTTTTAAATTTTTTTAAGTATATTTTTATTTTCCGCAGAATTAATAATAACATTCAAAATGTGTCTCACTCACATTGTCATATGTGCTCCAATTTCTTTTACACCTCGATATTATATAAAAGGCACACATTTATGAAGGGACCTTTTGTTGTATCAACACCTAATGTGAGATGTTGACAACAGCATACGAATTCATACTGACAAGGAATCACGGACACGGCTCCCTACAGTCGTGTCCACGTGTCCGACACCTGGACATGTGGACACTGTACGGACACGGCACGGATACGTGTCCGATATGTCACGTGACGTATCATTGATCAATCCGTAAGCCAAGTGGCGTATCATTGATCAATCTGTACGCCAAGTGGCGTATCGGACGTCCAGTGGCCAACGTCGCCGCATGGGCGACGATGCCACTCTACACAGGCGGTGGGCGTGATTTGAGGGTGAGAGGCAGGGAGCGGGCGCGAATTGAGAGAGAAGGCATGGGGTGGGGCTAAAATAAAATAAAATATTTTTATAAAATAAAATAAAATATTTATATTTTATAAAATAAAAAAATATATTTTTATATAATATAAGATAATTTTAAAATATTATTTTATAAAATAAAATAACTATAAATATTATCTTATAAAATAAAATATAATATAAAATTTTTATCTTATAAAATAAAAAATATATATATTTATTTGATAAAATAAAATATTTTAATTTAATTTAATTTATAAAATACCTAATATTTATAAAGAAAATAATTTTTATTTTTATTTTTATTTTTTTTATCATGCCGTTTCCTAGCAATATCCGTATCCTAATTTTTTAGAATTTACCGTGCTCCCGAATCCTGCTGTGTCGTATCCCCGTATCTTAGCAAACTGAGACTATTTTAGCTACTAGGGAGAAAGTATCTTTGAAATTTATACCAAATAGGTGGACGAACCCCCTCCATACAAGTCTCATCAAAATGGCACCTATCTTCTCACATGAACACATCTTCATAATAAAAATCCAAATGCAATTATCAATAATATAATTAGTAAAAAAGTAAAGAAAAAAAATATGTAAAAAAAAAAAAAAGCTTTTGAATTCGGGAGATGAGAATAACTCAGCAATCTTTTGTAAAGAGCAATCAATATATTAAGCCCAGAATGGGCAATTGTAGGATCATATAGATCATCAATATGCTCATCTCTGACATTAGCAGACTATGCGTGTCAACTCATCCTCCTAGCATAAACTTGTCCTATAAAATCAAGTCTCATAGTCTTCAACTCAAAACGAGCCTAAATTAGATTTACTTTTCTTTAAAATATCACTCTCTTCGGACTCAATTTGATGGGTACATATTAGTACATACAATTACTCCATTGGAATATAAACATAATATGAATCAATTAATTCAAATATATCTAATGAATTATTCTTTCTCCTAGCTAGAGGTGTCAACCGGACCGGGCCAGGCCGGCCCGGCACGAAAAAATTCTGTGCCCGGGTCAGGCACGAGCCGTGACGTGCCGTGCCTGACCCACCACGGTTCGGCCCGCGGCATGGCACACCGGCACGGGTTTGTCCCGTGTCGGGTGTCCCGTGAGCCCGACCCCACGATGGCCCCTCCAGCAAAAAAGACCGCGGGTCGGGTCTGATTCGACCCGACCCGCGGTCCCCTCGAATCCCAAAACGTACGGACATGCAACCCCGAGCGGGCCAGACCCGGCACTGTGGCACGCTCGTGCTCAAAAAATTCGAGTCTGGACGGCCCAGCCCGGCCCGTTTGACACCTCTACTCATAGCTAAAAATCCATGTAAGACTATTAATGAGCAAGAATAAGTAGTAGGTGCAGATGTATCTCTTAAGACTTTTGTTTTTCTCGGCTCTTTAAAAAATGACTTCCAAAAAATTAGCAATATTATTCATTAAAATCTTATTAGTCCCTAGTGAAAAATACTTATTAGTACTCTTTTGAGTACTAGAATATCTACTAAAAATACATCTCAAGACTATGGGTATCAACTTATTTCATCTCGGAGAGAGATCATAGTGAAAAAATTAATTACAAAAACTCTACAAGATGAGCTAAATATTTTCTCTCCCAGATGCAAGATTTAAAAAACATATACCGAGAAAAAAAAATAAGAGATAATATCCAATTAATAAATTAGCTTACAGTAAAAATTATATCTTCTCAAAAAAGTTCTGAAATACTCCTCAATATTAGCGTATGGGTTGTCTAAATAAGATATTTATTCTTTCTTTCTGATATAATCTTATGATCTATACAACAAGTACTGAATTTTTCTATCATATATTGAAATATAGTATTGCTTTTTTTTTATTAAATTAATAAGAAAAATAAATACTTAACTAAACTATGAATTAACATCGATTTGATATCTAAATATATGAAATCAAATAAATCATTACTCATCAGTGTGACAAATAATATAAAAAGATCTGATATATTTTCGACTCGACCAATTGCATGCGACTAAGCTGAGAATAAACAATCAAATAACACAACACAGTTAAAAATTTATCACAAAATCCTATTATAGAAGAGAACACAGATGATTTACTATGTTCAATCCCAAAAGAAATATTTCTTTGAGTCATTTGATCATACAAATAAATATCAAAAAAAAAAAAGAATAAATAAAATTAGAATTAAATTATCTAAAAAGATAAAATAAAAAATAACAAAAATAAAGAAAATATACAAAAAAAATAAAAAACAAAAAATGAACAAGACTATATCCAATGAGTTTTCAAAAATTATCATTGATTGCCATAATATTAAAGAAATAAAATATATATATATATATTGTAGAATAAATAATCACTTATAAATTATGATGTGGATATGGACTCGCAAGTCAATTATCTAAGAGCATAAAATAAAAAATAAAATAAAAGAAATAAAGTCCATGCAAGTCAAGAAAAGTTCATTGTTTCCTAGCTGAGGATGAATCCCAAGTATCCTATATTATTGGGATACTGTGGAAGGATTCTATGAGGACCCATAAATAGATCCGATAAATGACTTATCTCCCTCCCAATTGTTCATAGCAAGTGATATTTATCTTTTTTGTAGCTCATTCCCTTATAATGTATGCAATGAATTGAGACTCTTCATCCACTTACTCGCTTGCAAGTGGCATCCTACTGTGAATAATATTGATTTGAAAACTTAATAACTAAATTTTTCACTTCCTTCATTCTAGATACAAAAAAATCCAAAAAAGTCAACCAAAAATTTACCCCTCAGACCAAAATTAATATTTTGCAATCTAAAATCCTAAACCCTAAATTTTGAAAAATTGGTAATTTGTCCCTACCAAAATCAGGGTTTCCTAATGTATGTTATCCCCAAAATTAAGGTTTCAAAGGCCAAATTTCAATGTTTCCGCCACAAAAATGACAATTTCACACTCGAGGGTGCTTTTTCATACCTATGGCACCACGTAGACACCGAGACACATTGAAATCACCTCTTACTCATATATACAACTAAAAAAAAAAAATTTGCACCTACCAATCACATTTTTTCAGCACTATCTTCCACCTATGACAACGAGGCACATGGCTTTGTGCTTCTCAAACAACACATTGGCACAACGAATATGCTAATTTCTTGCACCCCTCACAAACCCTAATATTTTAGTGCCCTTGAGATTTTGGCTAAGATATAAAGTAAAATTAAATTGAAAAATATCAAAAAAGTATAAAACTCACAGCTACTAAAAAATGCATACAAGAGAAAACCCTTATATAAGGGGCAATTCTAACTGGGATGACCCACAAGTTTAGTGATCTCGTCCATAATACAACAAAATAAAATAAATAAATAAACAAAAATTATAAATCACGACATTAATAACTATACATTAACCTTTACTAAGACAAATCTAATACCACTTACCAATGGATTTGAAAATAAGCAAATATACTCTCCTCATCCAATAAAACTAGTTACAAACTCTGCGTACAATCCAATTGACTAATACTTTTGAGGCTCATTAGAATAAGTCTCATATCTTAGCTTTCTCTAAGCAACACTTTTGAGATGCTCATTTCCCAATCAAACATCAAAATAGTACGACTTATATAAAATCCATAACTCAATGCAAAATAAAAAAGGACCATCAAAATAGGATCACTAATAATGAAACAAAGGTTATGTCACTTTATTGATCAACACTTTTTCATACTTTGCAATGCCAAGCATGCCTGAACACTAGGAGGGTCGTCGGGGCCAAGCCAGCCAACAACATGAAGGTCCACCCTGACACACACCCTAGGCCAATTTTTGGCAGGTAGCTCGTATGGTTCGACCCATGTTCAATTAAAAAACACCAAAATAAAATTATGTGCCACGATCATGACCTAACCATACCAATATAATAAGAACATCATGAAAAATATCTCCTACATGCACACACATGTGATGCAAATTCCAAAGAACCCATAAAAATTCAAAAACATTTCTCTAGAACATTCTTAATTTTTGATGTTTTGTGACTTTAGTCAAATAAAGGTGTGATGATGACTTGAGGAGGTATTATAAACTAACCACAATGATGATTTATAACAACTGACAATTTAAATAGTGAAAAAAGTCATCATCTAATCTTTTATCATATCTAGTAAAATCTTATATCATGACAAATAATTGCTTAGTTTTGTAAATCCACCAAATCAAACCTAGGGTTTAATGTTGGCAATTGGAGAGAGAGAGAGAGAGAGAGAGAGAGAAATGAGAAAACAAGAAATAAAAATGAATTTTATTAAAAATAAAAAAAAATAATTTTTTGAATATACATAATCATGTAAATAAGGTTTGGGACTACCTACAAGCTAGGTGATTCCAAATGATGTAAAACAAAATAAAAAGCAAAATAATAAATAATAAATTAGGTCAAATTATTCCCTTCAAATTGAAGCATGTATGTCACATATCCCAAGCTTTAAATAAAACAAAAATTATATATGATCCTTTGAAAATTTTCATCAATATGCTTATAATTTACTCACTTGTAAGTATGTAAGGTGTGGTGATCTAGTTATCTTATATTTTTTTTCAAATAAAATGATAATCAACCTTAATATATTCCACCTGCTCGTGAAATATTTGATCAGTAATAATATGTCAAATCACATAGCTCTCTTAATAAAATATAATCGATCTCAGAACTGATAAGCAAAACTCTTTCAATAAGTAACTAATCGTTAAGAGCTCACAAATATCTGACATCATAGCAATGTATTCTATATCTGCACTGTATCTCAAAATAATCATGTCACTCTTGCATTTTCAAGAGGCGACGCTACATGCAAAAAAAAATTAAAAAAATTATGATTTATCTCATTTAAATATTTAATCATTTTTTTAACTGCTCAAAATATACATAGATTTATATATTTCATAATAGATTAAAAAAATATTTTTTAGATATTTCATAATATTATTAATAATTAACTTAATAAAAATATTAAAAAAATAAAAAATAATAATATATTAGAATATATATATAATATATCCAACTCTTATAATATGAATCATTGATGCTGTAGTTATATTATTTAATTTGTTTCATTAAAGTAATTTTATACTTTAGAGTTTGAGATTGAGCAAACTTTAATTTTAATTAATATGTTGAGATGGATTATTACAAGAAGAGCGAAATGGATGAGAGCATCAATTCAATATGCACACTACAAGATGATAAACTACACCAGAGGTAACTTTTGGATATTATTAAAAAAACAACAATTACCTAAGCATTTTATGAGTTCTCAAAAAATATTTAATATTCTCTTTTCGACAATAAAATCTCCTAAATATTTTTATGTGTTAGATTATTTACCTGTGCATCATCAAGTTAATCACTCATCACTGATTGAGTTAAAAATATCTGCCCTTGTCATAAAAATATTTCAACAAAAATTATGTTGCATATTAATTAAGAAAACTTACAAAAATTTTTTATACTACAAGTTAGTATGACTTGCATAGCAAATCATTCATATGATATGCTCAGACATATAAAAACCTAATAAATATATGAAAAAAAAAATTAGGTATTTAATTATTTTTATTGATTATGACTTAAGATATACTTGAGTATATGTTTTTAATGATAAGTTATAATTTTTTTTTTATTTTTCTAAATTTTCAAAAAATAAAAAAAATAATTTAATAAAAATATCAAAAAATTAACAAATAATAGCATATTAAAATATATGATAAATTGATTTAATACTTATTATATTAATCATTAAATTATACACCAAACTTTATGTGTCATCCAAACTCCAATAAAATAAATTACTAAAAAGAAGAATAAATATTTGATTAATAACCGCTCAGTTACATTTACTTGAAAAGATTTTATCCTTCTGCAACTATAAGCTTTCAAATCCTACATTCTATAAAAAGACTATTTAACTTACCTCTCAATATTTTTTTAATTTATTTATTTTGTTCTCGATCACTCTCCTGAATAAGATAAGATAGTATCTAGTGTCTTCGAATAAATCCTTTTTAGATATTCTAATACTCAAATAAAGTACAAACATTTTCGACACAGGCTAATAGGAACTTAGTATATATGGATGTTATATTTTTTGATTAAAACATATTTTTGAACAATCCTAAGAAGATTGTGATTCAAATGTTGCACCAAGTTTCATTATTCTTTCTTTCTCTTCGACTATAGTCTTGCCTAAACCACTAACTAATTAAGAGAGTCACTCATTTACTATATTTGAGCATGTTGATACTCAATATAGTATTAATCTCATAAAGTAATTATGTCTACTAATAAATTTAAAACATATTAAGTCTAATGTGAAGTGAGATTTTCTAAGTAGGGCCTTAGGTCAAGATAACACTAGTCATCCTTGAGTTGTTACCAATATAGGCTCAAATTAAATCAAAAAATATGAAACTTGACCACTTAAAAGTTATAGTCTATATTAGAAAAAAAAAGATATAGCCAAACTATTCAAGCTAGAGATCAATTTGTTGAGAAACTGTACTTGACACCAAATGTCATAAGTTTTGATATATTTTTATCTTATTTCTTTTTTTATTTCTTCCATTAATTCTTTGACAAAACTAGTATACTCAAGTCTCCTTCTAATGCAGTCTCACATATAATGATGTCAAGCCATAATAAAAAAAAAAGTATGCCTCCACACTAATGAGATTTGGAAACTAATATAATATATTTTAAAAAATTTTATTGCCAATTGCATATAGGTATTTGTTGCAACTTCTTTGTATTGTCAAAATTTATCATTTGTGACAAGTACATATGTTGTATAAATAATGGGCAATTAAATTGGGCAATTAATTTTATTCAATTGTGATCCACAAGTACATATATCGTATAAATAATGAAGAAAACATAAGTCCAAATATCGATTCCATAAAAATTATATAAATAATTTAATCAATCAACAATAAACTAATACTATGCCTCTAGAATTAAACTTAAGTTAAAAAGATAAACTTAAGTCTCACATTAATACTATGCCTCTAGAATTAGTTTATTTCTTGTGTATTATAAAATTTATTTAGTATTAGAATAATATTATGTTCGATTGTCAGACAAAAAATATATTGATCTAAAATTTCTTTACTACCTACTTGACATATAAGATGATAATCAACTTTAAATTGTTACACTTGTTTTATTTATAAATCATCAACAAATCTATCCTTTTAAAATAATAGATCAACTGTCATTAACAACTATTTTGAATATGTATTTTTATTCTTAAATCTCTAAAATTTTAAAAGAAGTGAAATTATATTATAAAAATTATATTTATATATCAACTTCATAAAAATCATATTCACATCAGTTAACATATACTTTTTTATTGATTTTATCTATAAAAATCATATAAAAAAATTTATTTGTATAGTTGTCACTACCTTACAAAACACCTCAATTTGAGCGTCATATTGTTTATTATTTTTCATCACAATTAGCACACGACTTTTATATTATGATGAAATCTCTAGGTTATATATTATATATATCTCTCATATTATTTGAAAATTAATTTATCTAAAATATCCAAAATAGAATGATGATAAATTTATTTGTATTTTCAACTTTTTAAGCATCATAATCATATTAATTAATTTACATAGATTTAGAATTTCCATACATAAGTTTATCCCACGAGATAAAAGTAGAAATGATATCACTTTTTTCAGGTCAAAACTAGTGAGTATATCTAGGGACTTATTATTATCTATTATAACTAATAGATATAAATCTATGTTAGAATGAAACCTTTAATTTATATTTTAAATAACATCCATATTTATCAAAAATAACATATTATATTATCAAAATATACATTATACCAACTCAATCATTATACACACATACATTAATTTATCATAAATCCCTATTTAATCTAATATTAGTAAATAATTCACATGACATTTCTAGTATTTCATCTCATCAAATCAAGAGTTTTTAATTACAACTGATATGAGGATCTAAGTCTCAAATTCATTTCCCAATCAATTTCTACTTGCATTTAGCTTAAATTTATCTCTAATTTGAGATTAGAAATTACACTTTTTATTTTTCCTCTAATTTATCCCTATTCGTCCTGGCGGCGGAGTACCTGTCCAGGACGAGGAGGCCGGAGCCACGGAGCGAGAGCAGCATGGAGTGGGGCCCACCACGGCAGGAGTAGGTCGGCCGCGAGTGTGCCCACCACCCCAGGAGAGGGGCGGCCGCGAGTGGGGCCCACAGGGAGGAGCAGGAGGTGGCGGCAGGACGACGGACAGCCGCGAGCAGGTGCCGACGCGCCGGAAGCGGACGTCCCGCATTTACCGTCTCATGGATCTCCTTGCATTCTGGCTTGTTCTGTTTGATTCGGACTGGACTGGACTACGATGACACAACACGCACGAGCACCGTGGCATATTCTATTGTTTGTGTTTTCAGTCTAGTGCAGCGCATGCAGTTTCGGCCAACGCATCCGCGCGGGGGACAGCCCAGTCTTGGGCAACGCGGTCGGATGAGGAAGGCACGGAGCCAAGCGCAGCCGCGAGGCGGGAGGAGACACGGCGGAGCTGGGAGCGCACGTTTCGCACTTACTGTCCTGTGGATTTGCTTGTATTCTGTCTTGCACTTGAGCTGGACTGGACTACGAGGAAGACACATCACGCACGAGCACCGTGGCACGGACTATATATTTGTGTTTCTTGCTTGTGCAGCGCTCGCAGTTTCGCCTAACGCATCCGCCTGGGAGACAGTCCTCAAGGAGCCAAGGATGCGGCAGTGTGATATCTCCCCAAAAGCGGAGGAGCTCGGTCTCTGTAGCAGCGCACTACGAAGCAGCCGCGAGCCGGGAGGAGACACGGCGGAGCTGGGAGCGGATGAGCCGCATTTACTGTCTTGTGGATTTTCTTGTATTCTGTATCGTACTTGGACTGGACTGGACTACGAGGAAGACACATCACACACGAGCACCGTGGCATGGACTAGTTTGTGTTGTTTTGTCTTGTGCAGTGCATCCGTCCAACGCATCCGAGTGGGAGGCAGCTGATTCTGTGGACCATGACGGAATGAAGAGGATGGCAAGGAGTCGAGAAAGCGGCTGTGTGCTTTGTCTATTCTGGCTTATTTGTATGTTTTCAGTCGCGTAGGCATACTTAAGAGGACGCAGGACGCCTCACGCCACATACTTGCACTCCATTAGATTGTTTGTTATGTGTGGCCAGCATGCAGGCACTCCCAGGAGGCAGCCAGAGTCCGCGGGGAAGGAGGCCAGTGCGAGCAGAAGACTTGGCCGGATCCGCGGGCCTTAGAGTCCTAGTTGCTTTACCTGTATTCGTACGCTTAGAGTAGCTAGGATTGGGGGTTTTACTTGTATTCGTGCATTAAACCCTAAACCCAAAACCATCTCCCGCAGCGGCCCTGAGCGTGCCGTCGCGCGTGCCGCGTCCTCCCGCGGAGCCCGCCCTCGTCCTCCGGGCCTCCTTCCTCCCCCCGATCCCTGCCCCCGGCGGACTCTGCCGCCGCGGGGCTCACGTGGGGGGCCCACCTCGCTTCAAGCCGGGACAGAATTTCCCCGACCTCGGCCCTCACGACGGCCAGCTCCGCGCTCGCCTTCATCCACGCGTCCGTCGACCGCCATTGTGATGGCCGCCTCTGGTCCGTCCTCCGCTCCCCCGTTCCAGTCCGTGGGAACCAGCTTGGCCCGCGATCGGCGCCGCCTCGCCGTGGGTCAGGTAGTCTGGGTGTGGTGTGGGAGGAGCAGGGAAGATTTTTCGTGTGGGTGTATGGGCATGCTCTGCAGAATTAAATAAATAAAGCACGCGGAAAATAAAAAAGAACGAACTCACCCGGAGCCACTCCTGCCAGCAATCTCTCGTGCGCCGTTTCCCTTGGCCACCACTTTCTTTTTCCTTATGTTTCCGCGAAAAATAAATAAGTGTACGACCATTGATTAAACCAGGGTCCGACCACCTCTATCCGGGGTCCGACCACCTATCCAGGGTTCGACCAAGGCTAATGTTGTTTAACAACCTACCCATCATTTACCAACCACTGCATGTTCTTTAACTAAGGTTCAACAAAGGGTACGACCTGTTGTTTAATATTATTCAAGGGGCATAAACTTATAAAATTACACAAATCAAAAATAAAAATTTGTAATATTAATTTGAATAAAGAATTAAACATAGAAATATTTTTCGAGGGTTATTAAATTGCATTAACTTAAAAAAAAATCATAATATTAAATTTTAAATAAAAGTTATAAACTGCTAAATGCTTAAGGAATTACATAATTAAACTATTAGACCAGAAGCCCCTAAATAATTAAATTAATAAAATTGGTATAACTTAAATAATAATTAATAAATCTCATTTTAATTTATTTTCATTGTAATTTTAGATACTTATTTTATTTATTTATTTTTTATTTTTAAATAAATATTAATTACAAATATATTATGATTGAGATAAAAAATTTTTAAATAATTTATTTCTAATAAAAAAAATTATATAATCTCATAAAAAATGCAAAATTTTGCAAAATAAAAATTATTATTTACAATATATACTTAGATTTTCATTCATTTTAGGTTTTATAAATAAATTCTAATATATATTTATTTTATTAATAATAGTTTATTAATTTATTTTTTTTATCATTATTATAGTACCTATCAGTAAAAAATAATATTTAATTATTAATATTATTCAAACTATTATATACTTATATTTTGTTTCTATTGAATGTGAATAATATTTAATTATTGATATTATTCGAACTAAGATATTAAGTATAAATATTAAATTATTATAAAAAAAATTTAAAAAATATTATATTTTATCAGCTTATGACCATTAAAATTGAGAAAAATCACTCAAATAAGTCTTTTTTTATCGTTTGATTTTTTAAATAAAACATATATTCTACAAAATGCCTAAATAATTAATTTATTTAACTCCAAAACTCCAAAACCACTAAACACTTACACCTCTAAACTGCTATATACTAAATAATAAATCTTAAATTACAAATCTCAATTTTTTTTATCTTCATTATAATTTTAAATATTCATTTTAATTATTTATTAATTCCTTTTTATAGAAATAATAATTACATAATATATTTGTGTGTGACAAATATAATATTATAAAATTTATTTCTCATAAAAAAAAGTAAAATTTTGAAAATTAAATATTATAATTTAGTAATAATTTTTATTAGATTTTATATCATTTTAGATTTTACAATCATATTTTAGTAAATAATTATATTATTAATAATAGTATATTAATTTGTTTTTGGATCAATATTACAATATCAATCAAAAAATTTGTTTATATTGGATTTACATGATATTTTATTATTAAGATTATTATAATTAAAATATTAAGTATAAATATTAAATTTAAACGAAAAAAAATTATAAATAATTATATTTTCAAATATAATAATTTTTTGTTTTTTGATTTTTTAAATATAATCTATAATCTATTAAATGCTTAATCAATTAAAACCCTAAATATTTAACCCATTAATTATCATCTAGGATATTAACAATAGTTTATTAATATCTTTTGTTATTATTATTATTATAACTAGATATTGAATTGATATTTTAAAAAAATTTTAAAATTATTTTATTGTAAAGGTTATAACATTCGAAAATTTTAAAAAATTCACAAAAAATATATTTTTTGTTATTTCATTATTTAAATATAATCTATCAACAATTAAATGCCTAAACACTTAAATCTGCAAACCTCAAAATACTCAAATCATTAAACAAATAGACTTAAACCCTTAAACCAAAATACCCTAAATAATAAATAATAAACCTCATTTTTATTTGATATATTAAATTTATAATATTTATTTTATTTATTTATTTATTTATTTATTTTTATAGAAATATTAATGACAAAATAAAATATGAGTAATACAAATATAATTTAAAAAATTTATTTTTCATCAATAAATAAATAAGTTTACAAATAAAGGCAAAAATTTTAAAACAAAAAATTATTATTTAGTAATATATTTTTTGAAAACATTATTCTCATTAGTGTTTTTGAAAAAACAATTAACGAAAAGATAATTTTCAACAATATATATATATATATATATATATAGTTCATCATATGAAATATGATAATTTTATATTATAATATTTTTTTCACTTAGATTTTAGTTCTTTCTAAGTATTCTAATTAAATTTTTACTAAATATTTTTTAATGCCTAGAATTTAATTAACAATTATTTTAGGACGTATGTACCATCTATCTACTAACTTCTTTAAAATAAATAGCTTTTTCATGAGTTTTTAATTATTAAAAAAATAGTAATCTAATATCAAAATATGTAATTTATTGATATGTTATCTTACATATATTAATCATCACAATAATTAGTTTATATTTGAACTCACATAACAAATCATTCACACATTTATTTTAACTATACTCTATAAATTTAGTACTCATTTTTATTAATATGACAAGAATAATTTTATAAAACACATTCATCACCAAGATATAATATTTACAAAAATATATATTTATTTACGTACCCATGTGCCAAATTTCTTAGCATCATATTTTTCCAATAGATTTTGAATAATTATGCTTAATTCAATTAAACTTTGGTTAACAATTTATATCAAATCTAATATTTTGTAAATTTATTTTTATCATAATTATAACATCTAGTCAAAAATTAGGCTATTTTATAACAAACTTCATAAATTACCCATCACCACATTTTTACCTAAAATATTGACAATAAATAATTTTAATCAAAAAATAATGACAAAAATTACACATTATTTAAATATATGATAGCCTCAATAAAATGAATGAAATTTGATGAAATCACAAGAAACTTGATATATATGTGTAGGTGTTTTTGGGCACGTGTACACACACACACACACACACACACACACACACACAGCAGTGGGTCATGATAAGGCACCTTTTCTTCCATTCTATTTTATAATCGCTCTGCTCGGTGAAAATTGATAAAGACACAAATATGAAGAAATAGATCGGGATTCTTTAGGTTATTGACGACCCAAGAAAAGGGTATTTCCAATTTAGGTTCGACCCCTTGAACACGGATAAGCTTAATTTCAGACGGAGCTGGTGAGCAGTCAAGTGCGACTGAGTCCTGAAACGAACTCCCTATCTCTTGTTCCACTTTTCCTCTAGTATTGCAGTTACTGCGTGCCTTTCCATTGGTAATGCAACTTGGAAGAAGCATTGTTAGGGCCTCGCGCAGTGTCAAGTAAGAATCTGTTTCATAAACCATTGAAAATTTTCAAACCTTTGAAAATAAAAATTTTCAATAGTTTTATTTTTTCAATATGAAAATATTCAAACCATTGATAAACCATTAATCCCTAAAAAAAAAATTTTATGGATCGCTTAATTGAAATTTTAAATAAAAAACCATTGAAAATAATGAGTATGTAGAGACCTACTTGTAATTGAATAAAAAAAATTTTCAATAAAATTTTTTGATTTAAGCTAACCATTTTGCACTTTTTTTTTACCTTCATTTTTATTTTCTCATTCACGTTACAGTTCAATTTGTAAATCTGTATTCTTCTCCTCTTTTCTTCTCCACCACCACAAACCCTAATCCTAATACTCTTTTATTATTAATTTAAGAGAGAAAATAGCAAAATAACTAGTTGCTCAATAACTTTTATTTTTATATTAAAAGTTTGATGGTTTTAAAAAAATTTAGATTCTATTGATTATTTTTTAAAAATATTTTTCAATTTTTAGAAATTATGATTTACTTATGAATATATTTCTAGTGATATTTTTTATATAATAATTAATAATTATAGTGAAGAATAAAATATTATTAGAAACTCTATCTATTTTTGATTATCTGTAACACAATGATAATAAGAATGAATATGTAAAATACATAATTTTTAATATTCAGCATTTATAGTTGTCAAAAAATATATTTATCTTCAGTATTCAATTGTCAATAACTTATCAAACAGTTTTACGATACAAATTCAATACTTATAAAATTCAACACTTAATTTTTTTCAGTATTTATTTTTCCATACTTAATTTTTTTAATTTATCAAACAAACCCTAAATCTCAGAAGGATCATAACGAAAAATAATTACTCACTAAGGCAAGGGCAGAATTTTAATAATTTCACTAAAGAGTTTTTTTTTTTTTTTGAAAAAAGTCAAAAATAACCTTGCACAAAAAATTTTAATGATTTTGCATTTTCATGTTATCCAAAAATACACTAGATAAATTGTGTATTTTATAATAGGATAAACATGTGTGGTCAATTTTATTTATTTTGTAATATACTTATTTTTCACACTAGATAAATTGTGCATTCACGACTCAATGCGAGTAACATCATATTGAGTTTCATTATATAATCTCATTCAATATCATATACGTTGAATCGGTCCGCCACATATTCTACTACATTTACATTACCACTCCTAAATTTTTTAATATTTTAATTAAATTTATTCTTTATTATTTTATGAAAAATCTAAAAGTAAAAAATATATATGATATATTTAGAAAATGATTATTCGTATATATCTTGAGCAATCATAAAAAAAATTACTAGGTACATAAGCTCATATCTGATTACATCTCAATAATGTCCTCATATCTTTAAATATGTCAAATCGAATGAGTCACTACTCAATGCAGACTATCGCGTACCATATTAACCTTGAGTAAGTTTTTCTAACTAATATATCTCATGCTCTTTGATCAAAATGTCTTATAATTTGGGTAAGTTATTCTAGCCTTCACAAGAGATAGGTGACCAAAATGAGAATTCACAAAAAATAATCCACCACACTCAAAAATCTAAAAGATCCTATCAAAGATAAAATACAAAAGATCCTATCAAAGATAAATTATAAAATTCATCTTACAAAGAAACTATTTGGTAACGCACTAAAAATCTTCAAATTATTAAATTTTAAAATTTTCAACGGTTTGAGTTTTTAAGTACATTTTAAAAAATATTGGGAGCTAAAATTTTAAAATTTTAAGTAATAATTCATTAAAATTTTAAATAGTTAGAGATCTACTAAATATTGAAAAATGAAAATTTTGAACAAATTTTTTTTTATAAAATTTCCAATTTATTTTTTTGTTATTTATTTTTTATTTTCTCATTTACGCAACAGTTCAATTTTTAATCTGGCTTCTCCTCTTTTCTCCGCCACAAGAAATCCAAACACTAATTCTCTTTCATTATTAATTAAAGAGAGAAAATAACAAATCAACTAGTTGTTCATTAAATTTTTATTTTTATATTAAATATTTAAATAATATTAAAATGTTTAGCTTGTATTGGTAATTTTTTAAATAATTTTATTTCTTTTATTTATAATTTATTTATAAATATATTTTAGGAATTTTAATTTCTTTAATAATTAATAATTATAGTAAAAAAATAATTTCATTAAAAATTTTATTTATGTTTAATAATATATAATACAATGATGATAAGAGTAAATATGTAAAATATATCATTTTCGGCATTCAACATTTACCGTTATCAAATAATATATGTATATTCAGTATATAATTAACAGTAATTTATCAAACAATTTTTCAATACAAAATCACCACTTATAAAATTTAATCTTAATTTTAACACTTAATTTTCAGCACTTAATTTTTTTAGTTTTATCAAATAGATCCTAAATCTCAAGTAAAATTTTTCTTAAAATCATTTCATTTTACAAACAAACATCATCTGTACAAGTAAATAATCTAAAAAGTTTAGCTTCACACAAAAATATACTAACAGTACTATCAACAATAAGAAAGTCATGCGAAAATAACAAAGACTCAAATTGGATATTACAATCATCAACCCCTTCTCAGATAGTTACTATTAGCTAAAATAATATTTTTAAAATAAGAAAAAAAATATAATAAAAATAAAACAACTAGTAATACTTAATAGAATAAAAAAATCTAATATCTTGGAATTGGCTTTTATCTCAAGGACTTATGCAGATGATCTCGAGCAATTGGCTTTTATCTCAACGACGACTAGTTCATGACTCTCACTCTGTTGGACAAACCTCTATCATGGGAATATCCCACAATATTAGTCTTTATTATTCATAACTTTGATTAATCAAAAATTAAATCTTGAGTTGCTACTAAACGCAATAACCAAAAGGATTGCAGGTAAAACTAGATGTCACTAGAAGTAAGATTCAAAATGACTCAATGCAGATCGCTTTATTCAATCAGCTCTATTAAAAATCATATTTATTGTCAACAATTTACTTGATAAATCCTCGTGTATAATTTTTATCTATTTTTTCTTATGTCTATATCTATTAAATTTTCTTCCATTCACCCTAATAATCATATACTTCCTAATGATGTACCAGGATGCGTGCATTTGATATAACGAAACAAATTCAAATAAATCTAATTTATTTTATCAAGCACACACACACACACACACATATATATATTATTTTAATCTTTTTTCTAAAAAATTCATTTCTAATTCCTTCTTTTTATTATTATCATATATTTATCTTATCATTATTATTTATGCTACTTTTATCATTTGAATATGTTACTTCTTTTTCACCCAACATTCACTTACAAATAGCATGATAAGTCTAATAAATATTTTATAATTTTTTTTATATTTGCTGCTTTTCTAATATAAATATTTGATACTTTTTCTTACATAATACCTACCAAGTTAAATATATTGCTACTTTATTATAAATTTACTCCAAATTAATTAATATGATCAAAAGCCATTTTTATTTTATTTTTCATATGTTTCTTGGGTTAATTATTTTTTATTCTCTAAAATTCTTATTTTTTTTTTCTTTATCTATGCTTGATCATTTTTCCCCATAGCTTAATAATGTGATTTGTGAGATTTATACATCAATAGTTATTACAATTTTTAACTTCTCTCTTGTTCTTACGGCTAGGAATTCTAATATTTTATCAATATTCATCCGATATGATTTTGATATTCATGACCCTCCAAAATTCAAGAAAGTCACCATTAGGCCCTAAAACTTTTCTGGCATTCCTTTTCTTGAAAGCATTCCTAACCTCCATTGGCCTTATCATGGCTACTTACCTAAAATTATTTAATTCTCTACTACACTCTATATTCAAATTTGTATCCCTGAACTCTCAAAGAATGTCACATTAGTACGATTGAACAAATGATTATGTTGTGATTTATAATTTTATTTATTTTTTTTTAATTTATTCCACTGAGAATAAGAGGACCGAACTTGTTGATTTTTCTAATCAGACTAGCTTATTATGTAAGAGCCTCTTCAATACATATTTTTGGCTTAATAGTTCAATATCATATCAAAATCAAAATCCTAGGTAGTACACACATATTCTTGTTGATCTTATTTTTATAAATGTTCTTATTTTTTTTATTATTTTTATTATTTTTAATAAAATTATTATTCTTATTCTTTTTTTATTCTTATTATTCTTATTATTTTTATTATGTAGGATTATTGTCGCATGACCACTTTATGTGGGGTGCGACAATATATGGAATAGGTGTGCCAAAACCCTAGGCACGCTAATGACCCATATTATGACGTGCATTCTAAATAATGATACAACGGTATCTACCATGGCATTATGCACAATGAATTGTCTAAAATAGGTGCATGGAGAGACAAAACAATAAAGGAGAGAAGCAAATTTTTTGAGCAGTTGTTATGAGTGGCACCAACATAATTTATTCACTATGATACCTACTACTATTAGTATCAAAAACTTTTCTATCGGACATCATGCACTTGACATTCTTCAAATATTACTTATTTTTTACTAGTACTTATACACAGTTCCTCACTAAAAAAAGATCAAACAATTATTGTTCTTTGAATATTACTAAACTATTCCGCGAGACAATAACAAAGAATTATTATTTTTCAGGTGTGCAATACGTGCTCAATGCAGCGTGCACAAGCACCACCAATAAGCAAATGACGAAAAACAAAACTAAACTAAACATGAGGAAGAAAAATCTTTTGAGTAGTAATTGTGAGTGACAAAACTCACTGTCAGTGCCAAAGCATTTGTGTGTCATACCACCCACTATTGGTGCCGATCTGGAAGTGTTGTGATATGACGCCTGTATACATACACATGAGATTCTTACCATAGACATAGCATAGAAAGAAAAGACATTACATAGAGAGATTTCGTCAGTACGAGATATGAATAGTGGGTGATCACTTTGATAAATAGGAAAGAGACTACAAGATATGAAGTCTCGATAGATATTGGTGTGGCAACAAGTTTTGAAGAAGAAGTCGGGACACATATTGATGGAAACACAATAAAAGAGGCAATTATGAAATAAAAAGTAAGAATTAAAGATGTTATAAGGCCAACAATAGAACATCTTAGAAAGGTTAATCCCGCTATTAAGAAAGTGGTGAAAATAAAAATTCTAAAATGACTGAAATCTATAAGTATTTGTCATATTCAATTGCTCGAGAAATAGTCTCACCAATGGGATGCCGAACAAATGCGGAATGACAATTCTTAGGTACACAGAGGAGGATATGATTTAGAAGTGCATAATAAATAGATGGCACATATGCACATACTACTTAAAGCTCACAAGAGAACGAGAAATGATCACTATTCTCGTCCTTTTACAAATCAAAAGTGCTAAAGTCAACTCTATTACCAAATATTAGCACTCATAGCTAATATCTAGGAAGCACGGATACGGCTCCCTATAGTCGTGTTCATGTGTCGGACAAGTGGACACGGTATAGACAAGACACAGATACATAATGTACCGATACGCCGCGTGGCTTATCGGACGGATGCGTCGGATGCCGTATCCATGCCGACAACGCCGAGTGGCCAACATTCGACAACGTCGACCGACCAAAATCGCCCACAAGCTGAAATCCGACGGGGTTCGGCTTGGTTTAGCTCGGGCAACAAATTTTTTTAAAAAAAAATTAGGATTTCGGAGCGTGATATCACTCCCGTGGTGACCATGTTCATTGCTTAATCACACGTGCCGTGCCGACGTGCTGGGTACCCGTGCCGTGCCTAGCACGGCACACGAACCGAAATCCCTCGGCCCAGCATGGCTGTTGCCGAGGTTGGGCCCAGCACGGGCCCTGGCACAGCACGGTAGCATGCAGGGCACGGGCCGAGCCTGAGATGGCCCGTTTAACACCTATACCATGAAGTCGCTACATCACTTACTTATCATGCCTCGACCACATCCTGGTGCATTTATCGAGAAAAGGCTGCAACATTGTTACCAATCAAAACGACATTATCTTAGAGCCGCAACAAGTCTCATTATTCAGCTTAGATGTTAAATGTGAAAAAATAGATAAGAGTGGTACATTTGGGCAGATACCAAGTGGAAACACGACTGAAACAATACAAGTGTGATTCTGCATCCTGAGTTCAATCCCCCAGCCCGCATCACACATGTCCGCAATGAATCAAGAAAGGAGCATACTATTGTATGCCCTGGTAAAAGAATGCAAAATCAACCTGGTGAAGATGAGCCCCATGATTCATCCGTCTCTCATCTCTCGACTACGCAAAATGGAGACAAAAGGAAGACACGTGCTCAAAAATGTCACATCTAACACTGACTGGTATGAACCCACTAGAACCATGCGAAGGGGATGATGGAAAACAAAGAGCAACACCTAAAGAATGATCCAGTCATCAAAATATAGACTTTTGGCATGCTGTATAGGGTCAACAGCCAAGAATAAAAAGTTTTTATCTGACTGAGAGACAAGCACCAATGACGTCAACAGCAAAGAAATCATGTTGTGACCCTTTTCCAGCCATAACCCAGAAGCACGAAGTCACGATATGGACCAATAGGAACAAATTAGCAGCAGACAACACAAATTAGCAGCAGACAACACAATTTAGCAGCAGACAACACAATTTAGCAGCAGACAACACAAATTAGCAGCAGACAGCACCACTAAAAGCCTAGGCAGACAATCTGCTACTATAAAAGCTCTACTGGCAGGATTTACATGTTAAGAAAAAGATTTCCAAAAGCAATGAGAAAATTTAGTTTAGCTTAGTTTTGAGGTCCAGCATGTGCTTTGCTTGAATAACAAATAGAAAACATGAGCATGCAACAATAAAAAGAGAAGCCAATATACGAATAGGTCATTCATTAGAGATTGTGTACCTCTTTGGACCTCAATAAGTCGGTTCACATAGGACAGTTTCTCCCAATCATCAAGCTTTGCTATATCTTCCAGGTCTTCAAAATCCTCACCAACACTATAAACATACAGCCTAACTGGAATTCTTCCTGTCAAGGTTTTGAACAGAGAAAAATTGAATCAAATAAAAACACATCCTAAATATGATTTTTAATGTAAAAAAAAATAAGACCTGAATAAAAATAAATTTCAACACTACCATCAACTATGTGATTTAAAAATAAATAAACATAATTCACCACTAAACTGTAGAGTACGTGAGTTTTATCTCTAGAGATGTCGGATACGTGTCTTAAGACATACGTTTTTATTGAACACCATATAATTACTGATAAAATAAAAACCCTACCTTCTCCAACCGAGAGGCCCCAAGGCTCATAAATTGGGGACCAAGAAATAATAAAAGATGAGGTGAGAGAGAGATAAAAGGGATATATACATATATATATATATATATATACATTAATAATAAATCATAAATATCATAAATAATACCGATTAGTGAAAGAATATTTTTCTTAAATTCTATTCAAGAAAAGCTGGAAATTTAGCAATGGATTAGTGTCAAACTATTTTCATAAATTTTTCTCAAAAAAAGTGAGAAATTTAGCGACAGATTAGCGATGGATTAGCAAGTAAATATTTTGTAAATTCCACTCAAGAAAAGCGGGGAATTTAACAACAGATTTAGCGACGGATTTAGCAACAATATTTCCCTAGCTAATTACATCTGAAACATAGTGATGGATTTCAGCGATGGAATTCCCTAGTTAATTATATCCGTAACATTGCGATGGATTTTAGCGACGAAAAATCTCAATCTAATTACATCCCAAAATATAGTGACAGATTTAGCGATAGAATTTCCCTTGCCAATTATAACTAAATATAGCAATGGATATTAGCGACAAAACTTCCCTAGCAAATTACATCCTGGACATAGCGACGGAACTTTCCTAGGTAATTAAACCTAGAATATATCGATGTATTTAGCGACGAAACTTCTCTAAATAATTAAATTAAGAATATATCGATGGATTTAGTGACGGAACTTTCCTAACTAATTAGATCTCAAACATAGGAACGGATTTAATGACGAAATTTCCTTAGCCAATATTTAATTATTTAATTTTTTTTAATTTATTATTAGCTATAATATTTTATTTAATTTTGTTTATTAAATGTATGTTAATGGTCAATAGATAAGCGATCCTTAAAGGATACATTCTCCTTATAAATTATAAAAAAATGATATTATAAATAAATAATTTTAAAAAATATAAAAATACAAAAAACAATTATATTAATAAGGACTAAACTAACTATTTTTATGATGTATTAATTTTTAAAAAAATTATACCAAAAAATTTTCTAAAATTTTTAATTAAGAAACTTAATAATTTGTATTAAAGTAACATTAAATAATTAATTTAATAAGTATAATAATTTTTTTCGATATTTTAAAAATTAAATTAACATACATTATAATTTCGACTAATATAAATGTAAAATAATTCATTATATGATAAAATAAAAAATATTTTAAAAAATATTTGAATTAACGAATAAACTAGTAAATATTAATATTATTATAAGTATAAGAAAATTTATGATTATGAGAAATTTTTAAAAAAATAAATAATACAAAATTTGAAAATCTTTAATTATTATAAAATTAAAATTTTTGTTTTAAATCTAAAAGAAAATAAATTAATATTTAAAAATAATTACATAGATGTTTACCCCTGCTAAAATTTATAAGAATTAAACAATTTAGTAATATGATTACTATTAGCTTTTAATATTCGGTCTTTATTAAAATAAAAAATATAACTTTTTTTAATTTTATTCTAACTTTAAGTAATTTTTAGAATTTTAAAAATTATAAATGATATCAAATAATATAAAATTTTATTCCTTTAAAATTATTTCATTTATCTACATAAAAATTAATATGAAATCTTAAAATGTTATAACCATAAAATATATATTTATATATTTTTTAACATAAAGAGTGTTTTATAACACTAAGGAGTATGGCTAGAAGACCAATCATCTTTTCATGCATGTCTTGTTATATGAAATTTATAAATTTTGTAGTCATTTAATTTTTTTTCTAGTTATAAAGCTAAAAATCAATTTTTTGAAGTTGTTTATATATTTATTATTTAATTAATTTTATAATAAAAAATTGCAAAGTATTTGTTTTTCATTTGTACCTTGCTACACACACATGAACTTTGTTGAACATATTTTGATAATAAATAAAAAAATGAGTTTTATGTATTTTAATTATTTATTATTTATTTAGCTATCTATACATATATGTAAATCTATATATATATATATATATATATATATATATATGTGTGTGTGTGTGTGTGTGTGTGTGTGTAATAAATATAGATGTAAATCCTAAAATTAATTGAAAAATGAGTCTTTATGTATAAATAAATGAATTGAAAAATTAGTCATTATGTAAATATAATTATTTATTGTTTATTTAGTTATATATAGTTGATTTTTTATAAATATATGTATAAAAAATGTAGTTTACAAATATATGGATTTCAACTCTAACATAGGCCTAAGAGCATTTGTTATCTATTTCTCATTTCTATAGTTTATCTCGTCTTATCTATAAACCCTCATCATACTCCAACTCCAATGGGCTTCGATTCTTGAGGGGGCCTATGGAAGACAACTTCTCTCTCCGCAACGCACATGGTAGTGATGCCGATCAGGAAAAGATTTATCAAACGTATGTGCCTTTTAGCTGTAAGTCATTCCATTAATTTGATCCTGATCATGTAATACAATACAGATAGAACTCATGTGATTGCTCTGCAATAATCATAGTCAACACAAAACTATGCGCACGTGTCTTTCCATGCTAGCTTTTGTGATTCCATCTCCATCTCTCTCATCAGTTTGAAGAACACTAGTCGGGTATAAAATGAAAAGAATGCTTTATTGCTTCATTTCTGGATGGTTTTTATTTTTTTGATATGAGAGATAAGTTTGGGTGTAGGGAGTTATGAAAGTAATTATGCACCAATGTGATATACTAAACAACAAATAGCTCGCTTGATGTTTGTATGAATCATATAAAGAGAGAATTATGGTAGCTCATACATCTTCGCCTCATACCTACCCACACATATTAGCTTGTATGAGCGTTATAAATTATTATGTCTCGACTCTTCTAATAACACCATTGAAGTACTTAATATTAAGAGGTCTTCACACATATATCATGACAAATAGGCTATATCCTAATGCTCAGTGATACTTACACACCAAAAGTTTACGTCCAGAATGAATAAAAAAATTATCATGAGAATCTTGAGGTTTACTATAACACCTAAGTTCTCAATTTTTATCTTTACCAAATATAGCCAAGACACCTTTGCTAAAAGATCATGCTAAAAAACAAATCTTATTATTATAATTAAGCACTAAAACATCAAAATAAAGTTTATATTTTAATATTTTTAATCCATCATGATACTTTAGGTTCACAAATGAAACAAAAGATAATTTTTAATAAGTTTTTAAACCTCTATACTATGGGCTTATTGAATGCCCAGACACAATATGTCTATATATTGTATACACATACATTATATATATTGTTCATATATACACACACACACACACACACACTATATGCATATAGATATATTGTGTGTTTATATATATGTATATATAAATTATATATATAAATAAATAAGCACACACAAACACAATATATATAGATATACATATGCACACAATATATATATATATATATATATATATATATATATATAAGTATGTATGTATATTGTATATAAAGTATATATATGATTTATTTATATGTATACCATAAAAATAAGAAAATAAAAATTAAATAATATTTTTGATTTTTATAAAAAATGCAATCTGGATTCCTATTTAATCTGACCCATAGTGTGTGTGTGTGTGTGTGTGTGTGTGTGTACATATACTTACCACAAATATATTGTATATAAACAAAATATAGATAGAACATAAATACATACATACATATATATATAATTAAAAATAAGAAATATAAATTATAAAATATTTTTGATTTTTATAAAAATGCAAGTTGGATTCTTATTTGATCTAACCCATTGCCCATAGTCTTTCTTATATATATAATTTTTAAAAGAAGGTGGCTGATTTTTTTTATAGATACATATATACATGCATACATACATACATATATATTACGACAAATGATAGAATCAAGTTGATTATTTTCAATACACCAAGGTATTATTATTTTTACAATTTGTTGTATAAAATATCAATTTTTTCTTAAATAAAAAACAAATATAATTTTATTTGGGATACATAAATATAATTTTTTTATCTTAGTTGTGACACAATATTGTTTGTACGAGTATCTTACCTACTTCGACCCCATACCCTCAAAATTTATAAATGAGCCAAAAGGATAATTTGAGCTAGGTTTGAGTGGGACAAAAAAAATTGTTAAACTTAGTACAACTAAACATTAAATATTCATTTTCCCAAACCAAGTATAATTTTCCCATTTATTATTACCCAAATGATTTGTTAACATTTGCACTTAATAAATATATTTTAAAAAATTCTCTTTTTAAAATACAACTCTTACAAAATGTATATGAACTTTATATTCATATCTACACATAATTACCCCTTAAATCTAAGAGAATCAAACACACACACGCACGCACACACACACACACAAACATATGCATGCATGTAAGTAAGCATATATATATATATATATATATATATATATATATCCATATTTCCTTCCTTCAAAACATCTACTTAAATGAATTGAGTTTTAATTTCAAGTTGCAAAACTTTCATAAGAAACACATGCGTGCACACGCGCACACACACGCACATACACACACAAACACTCATACACCACAAGTGGATGTGATGAATTGTTTTCTTTTTCTTTTTAGTAAAAAAAGATGACATAAAAAGAACCTATTTTTTTAATAGCAAGTTTTCAATATTTTTGTTGAGGAAGAATTATGGGAGATGTTTTAGAAGAACAAGAAAAAATTAAAAAAAAAAGCAAAAAAAAAAAAACTTTTACAATGTAATAAAGATAATCTAATATCATTTAAACCTATGGAACACTTTAATATCAATGGCGACAATTATAACATATGGTTGATAAAGCAAATCAGTTAAAGTTATTACACATGTTACAATCACAGTGCTAAGTGCTAAGTGCTAACAACGTCTGGTCTGTCATTTGTGGGAACCAGTGGGCCATGAATCAAAGAACTCCTCCGGGATAAAAAAACTCCAATCCAACAGCCTGAAACACGTGATGATCATCATCACAATGACCTCTTCTTCTTTTTGGAAAATATATCATATCGAGTGATTTAATGTATTTTAAACTTGATTTTCTCTCTCTAATCCCTCTTTTCTACTTCCAAAATTATTGAATCTATAAAAATTATGATTTTATCTCCTAACTATAAAGTAATCACGATTTAACTTTTATTATTTAGAATAACAATGAATGAGCTAATGCAAAAATTTCAAAACATTAACAATTTTAAAATCACAAGTTAATTACAATTCAAAATAAAAAAAAATTAGATTATTTAAAACTTTAAAATCTTATGTCTTCTGTGCATCATTGCCATTCAGCATGATCGGGCATGGCAGTGCACTTTGCTGTGCTCATCGTGCCTTGCTGGGCCAGTGGACAACACTGCCATGCCGTGTTGTGAAAAAATGAGTAATGATAGCATGAGATGACCTATTTAACACCTCTATAGTCTTAATCAAATGTAGGCTATTCTAGAATAAACTCAAGTTAGCTTGGAAAGAATGCAAGCTAGCCTGGAACAAATCTAGGCTAGCATGGAATGCTAGCATGGAATGAATCTGAGTTAACCTAGAATGAACCTGAGCTAGCCTAGAATGAACTCGTGTTATCCCAGAATGATGTCGAGCTTGCCTAGAGTGTATCTAAGCTAGCTTGGAATGAATCCGAGCTAGAGGTGCGAAGCAGGCCATGTCATGATAGCACGATGTGTTTTTTCTCAGCACGTTAATTCCGTACACGACATGGTTAAAATCCCATGCCATGCCAGGCATAGAAGCCCGATAGGCATGACAAAGTGCACAGTCGTGCTCACCATGCCAAATGATGAAGAGAGGAAAACCAGAAAAAAAAGCGATCATGTGGCCAAATGTTTTTTAAAAAATAGATGGCTCGTGATGGGGCAGTCAAATTAAAAAATAAATATATCAAAACTAGCCGTAAAGGTTTTCCATTCCGTTGGCCCTGGCATGAAGCATGACTCATGCTGGCCCATCATACCACAAACTATGCCATGGGGTGGCTCAGGTCGAGGCACGGTTCTGGACCATGCCATGCCGGGCCAGGCACTACTGATCTGGGTCATGCCCGGGCCACCCTACCTATCTGACATCCTTATTCCAAGCTAGCCTAAAATGAACTTGGGCTGGTCTAAAATGAACCTGAGCCAACTCAAAATGAATCAGGCTAGCCTATAATTAACCCCAACTAGTCTAGAATGAATTCATGTAGTCATGCTAGCCTAAAATGAATACATAATAAATTGGAATGAATTTAGATTAGCTTCATGCATTAAGCACAAACATGTCAAGGTTTGGCCTGACATGATCCTAGTAGCCGACAAGCCATACCAAGTTTCCATTTTAAGAGCCATATAATGCTAGGCATGACATAGTGGCAAGACTAAGCCTAAAAAATATGGCATCCCACTCAGCAGGGTCTATTTGATATCTATATGCAAATTATTTCTAACTATGAGAGGCCACCAATGAAATAAAAATTTTTATGATGTCTATCTTATCAAGTTGAGAGAAACATATTTTAATAATCAATATAAAATATATGAGTAAGCATGCTGACAATACATCTTATCTTATGATAATATATCTCCTCATCTAGATATGTTTTCACAATGAACACCCACCTATGGCATATCTTACAAAGGCAATCATAAGACATGATATCATCTTAAATGAGATAATATTTGAGAATGAGACTTGAGTATCACAGTACAAAAATAGCTATACAATAAGATGCTGGGTAGAAATCTTCACTTTATTTTGAAGAGTGATTAGAAGACTAATATCATAGGAATTACGATCAGAACACATGGCTACATGAGAAACTTTTTGATGCTCTGAACATGCTATGCTTGTCCCTTCTCAATACAAACTCTATATTTTGTACAATCAAGTCTTGTAGTCCCTAAATCATCATGAGCCAGAATTGGAGTAGACCCGAGGATTACCAAGTTGTATGGACTCGAGAGATATTTACTTGTGAAACTTCGCTCTCTCTAGAGTTAACTTGATCTGTACTTATTGGTCAATATGATGATTTCACATAAATATTATCATAAAGTGAACCAAATTCAATTGTACCCGATGAGTGATTGTCCCTCCTCATTGGAGGCTTAGAAAAGACTGAAAATTAATTTACTCACATATATCATTTGGACTCTTGTTCTAGGCTCATTAAAAAATGAGTCTAACTTAAAAAAATATCAATATTTTCTAAGACTCAATCAGATTATGATTAAAAATACTAGCATACTTTTTAGATACTAGATTAACCAAGAAAATTAAATCTCAAAGTAGTAGGTATTACCTTATCTTATCATAGGAAAATAAGATGAACAAGACAAATACACCAAAATACTCCGAGAGATATTAAATAATTTGTTTTTCCAAAATAAATGATTTAAAAAATTATATTATAAGAAATGATAAAAAAAATATTCAATTGATAAAATAGATTTGATTAATATATTTTTGGAAGACTTTCAAAAAACTTCGATTAAAAATCTGAGTTGTCTCAATCAAATATCTATTCATCCTTTTTAAAATCTCATTACATGATGTATCAATACATGGAGTCTGGTATATAATCTCAAGATTCACACATAGAGTATGAAAACTATCTGATACATTATTACGTCTACTATTTTTTTTATATTTTCATTTCATTTTTTTATGAAATGACTGAAAATAAAAAATATATATATATAATCTAAAATAAAAAAAAATTAATTTAAAATTAAAAAAAACAAGTAAAACATGTATAATTATCAATCATTATGATAAAATATCCTAACTTCTTTCAAATTTTATCTATAGTGAGCTTTCATTTTTCTTCTAAATTTATCAGATCGAATGAATCTTTGCTATCACAGATCCGATGGACAAAAAAAATATCTTACTAAGTATTTCAAAGAGAGATCTAATACCAGACATGAGCAAATATCTAAAAAATAATCAATATCGACATTATTTATTTAATATATATTTATTTTAATAGATATTATAGTTTCTATTTGTTTATAATTTTACAAATTTTTTTATTTGTTGTTTATTTTATTACATATGAGAATACTCTACAATTGAGCTGTCCTAATTCATATTGCCCATTATATAAGGATACATCATTGTACATTATTTTTCAAGAGTTTTATTGATATTTTGAATTTATTTTCATCATGTTATTAGAGCCAGTATCTTAGAGAGCTCAAATACTATGATTTGTAGAGAGATAAGTGCATGTAGATAGTAACATCACAATCACAGATGCACTATGTGTAACATTGCATGCGTGTACAATACCTCTTTATAAGAAGGCACAAATAATGTGTTTCCTCTCATCTCTCCATTGCATCGCTTTTGCATCAGATGTATGTCGATGCCAACTGAATCAATGTAGATGGTGCAAAGTGCAATGTGTAACAATGTGTGCAATTTCATGCTCATATGTACATATTCATGCACAAGTGTGTGGCAGTGTGTGCGCAAGTGTGTGACAGTGTGCGCGCAAGTTTGTGATATAGTGTGCGCAGGTGTGTGATAGTGTATGATAGTGTGTGCACAGGTATGTGACAATGTGTAACAGTGTGTGTAAGTGTGTATGCATTCTTCAATCATTTTTGACTGTCCTTTCAAATTTTGAATCATATAAAAATTATTTAGCATGTTTTCTAGAGAATCTAAAATAAATTTATTTATTTATTTTTCTTGATTATTTTATTATATAAAAAAGTACAAGTATTTTTCATTAATGTCTAGGATAATATCAGAGAGTGATGAAATATTTTTATACCAAAACTCATTTTTTAGTGAATTCAACAAGAATAATAATCTAAAGATATAATTAGACTCATTATTTTTCCTCATTACCCTATAACCCCACTTAAATTTCTAGTTATAAGAGACTAGAGAGGATCACCACCAACTACATATGAACTTATTTGTTCAAATTATGATTACCCTCCTATGAGTATGGGATCATCATTTGCTCTGACAAATATAAATCATATCAACTTTGAATAAAATGAGATTTTCACGGAGTCCAGATGACATAATAAATAGTCTAGGAATTTACTATAGTTCCTAGTCACGATGAGTTGAAAATTAAAAAATTTACGACCCATAATTTAAAATTTATACTAAGAAAAAAACACATGTGCATCATGTTGGAATTTATTTCTATTTCACTTTATATCATACTTATTAACATTATTTTATAAAATAGTAAAATAATTAATTTAATACAAATATTTAAAAAATAATAATATATTAAATAATATTTTTCAAACAGTTATAACATTTACTGTTTGAATCATAAAATCATACATTAAACTTCCTATGTTACAATATTTCACAAAAAATATGATTATTAAAAAGAAAGAATAAATATTTAATTGATATATTTTAGATAATCGATAAATCAACCACAAATTAACTCATCAAATAGTTACCCTCTTATATTCTTTCTTACATTATACTCTTTTAGATCATGCATAATGGAGATACAACATTTAACTTTCCTCATAATTTTTAAAAATATTTATTATTTCATAATCTCTCCACAAAACATAAGATGAAACCAAAAACATTGAGTTTAATCTTTCTTGGTTAATTTAGTATATAAAAAGGATCCGCATTTTTTTATAAGAGTTTGATATAATATTAGTGAGTACTAACATTATTTTTTTGAGCATAATTTATTTTTTAGTGAGGCTGAAGAATAAGAATCCAACAAACATATTTGGATCCATTACTTTTACATACTCTTATGTTATCCCACTTGGATTGGACCTCTAGTTAAGTGACATGGACATGTATTAGCTACAACTGAACTTATTGGTTTAAATTATTATAATATCATATTGAGTCATTATATATATCAATAAGTTTAAATTCGATTGACTCTAAAGAGAGTCTAACTTTCCATGAGAGAAAATTTATTTTGAGTTAAGACGATTCAATAGTCCATGTGGATATATTTATATTTCCTAATCATGACGATCCAAAAATTAGGATATTTTTCTGCCTAAGAATTAAAGTTTATACTATGAGAAAATGACATATGCAGTTGCTGCATATTTAGAGCAAATAATATCTCTCAAAGAGCTAGATATCTTATGGCCAGTGACTCTAATCTAAATTTTCTAATCTACTGATTGGCTAAAAAAAATTATTAAGTTTCTACTTAAAAAATTGGCATAATGGTGAGACATGAAAATAAAATATCATCATGATTCACACCTAGTCCAGATGTCGGACTTCAAAGACAACAATCCATTCTATTTGCTAAGTTCTTAATTACTAATTATTTTTTTAATTTAAAATATTTTATTATGTTATTCCTATTAGTTAATAGAAGACTAAGAATTCTATGATAATTAGATCGAAATTAAATTTGCATAATAAAAATTATTTTAGAATATTTCAAAAATCTAACCAGAATACTCGAGTTGATAATCAATCTCGTCACATTTTCTCTCACAATATCATTGTGATAAATGAAGATGGTCAAGTAACCTGATGTTGATCCAACTTCAAAGATCTTATAGCTCAATTATGTTTATCTGAAATCTAATGTATCATTTCTTTTGGTATATTGATCAATATATCTTTTAAGGTGAGCGATATCACAAGGACTCCTATAAGTATATATATTTTTTATAATATATACTATACAAGATCTTCTTCGACACTCCAAATATATTTTTTTGATTTTGTTAAGTACATAAATATTACTAAATTTTGTTTATTTTTATGTTTCTTAGGCAAATGAGTGAAAATGATAAGAGAAAACCTAGTTTCGAATATGAACCTTTCAGTCAAGTTATTGTTATTATTCAACATTTATCATTTTTTTATGTATGAGATTGAATTGAAAGTAGGAGTAAAATAATAATAATTTTAAATTATTTATATTTTTTAAATATAATTATTAATCTAAAATATACTAAATAAAATTAATTATTTAAGCACAATCATAATGTATACCATAACTTTATGTGCGTATTAAATACTTAAGATATGTACCTCATATTTTTGTGCCCGAAAGTCAACTACTCACGAAACTAACACAAATATGACATACAAGACATGTTAAAATTATAAATTATTTAACAAAATAGCACAAATAGGATACAATGTGAATTTAAGAATAACAAAAATAGAAAAAAAAGCAAAATATAACTATAAAAATAAAAATATATCAATTAAGTATTTATAGAAAAATTTTTAACATATTTTACCCATATTTTTTACACATTTTATTTTTCAATAAAATATTTTTTGAAATATTTTTATTTTTCAATAAAAATAAAAATATATCAATTAAGTATGTAAAATATTTTTTACATTTTTTACATATTTTTTCATATTTTACACATATTTTACACATATTTTTTACATATTTTTTAATTAAGTATTTATAGAAAAATATATCAATTAAGTATCAATTAAGTATTTTTTTTATTTTCCACATATTTTAGGGTAGAAACTCGAAAGCAATCAAATTTTTACAAATAAGCGGTCTAATGCATTCCAATGGGTCAAAAATATTTGTACCCATAATGGGCATAAATATTTTAGCTAAAAAGGCAACAACAACAATTAAAAAAAATAACTACTTTTACTAAAAACCTCGTGCTAATGGGTCATGCTACAATGTCAGGCACAAGAGCCATGCCAGGCCTAACACAAGGCATGGTCGAACCTACCTAGCTCGACAGGAATAGGATCCAGGCCAAACATGGATGAATCATATTGTGCTAGACATGGATGAATCATGTTGTGCCTATGTCACCCAACCCACTAGACACATCAACATTCTTAGTTTACACCATGTTTCATCTAAGCTACATATCATGGAACTTTATTCATCAGCCTGAAAGTAAATATTATAAATTTAACTTGTTTCTAGTTCACACTTTGTTTTTGTTTTTTATTAATTTTATTTGGACAAGAGCAATCGAAATATGAAATACCCACTCTAATTTTCCATTCATATAACTATATATATTATATGTATAATAACATATAACTATAAATAATTCTACCATATTATATGTATAACTATAAAAACTTTATACATAACTAAATTTAAATATATAATTAACAACATATATTTAATATACGTTTTTATATATTAGTATAAAAAATGTAATTTAGTATATATATACCTAAACATAACTATATGTATAAATATATGAATTTATGTGAATATATATATATATATATATACATGTATAAATATATGTTTAACTATACGTGTAACTTTATGTATAACCACATGTAACTATATTTATAATTATATGTATAAAAAATACAACATAATGTTTAACTATATGTGTATAACTATATATAAATATTTGTATAACTTTAAAAAACTATATATAAATAAAATAACTTTATTTTTAATTATGTATACATATATGTATACATATATGTAAATCTATATAATTGTTTATAACTTTGTATACATATATGTAAATCTATATAATTATTTATAACTTTGTATATATTTATGTATAATTTCTTATAACTACTTGTATGCATATATCTATATATAACTATTTGTTTAACTATATGTAAATAATAATAAATACATATACTATATGTATACTAACATATAATTATAAATGAGATAATACTAATTTGTTGCACTAACTTGAAATTAAATGGAAAATGATATAATATCAACAATATTAAGCACATAGCAAAAGAGTGTCCGCGCGGTATTGGCCAACTGATACTGTGGCCAACTGATACTGTGGTATCGGCCAACATAAAAATATACAGATAAATATATATAAATATAGATAGATAGATAGATAGACAGATAGCCATATATTTAGATAGAGAGATAAATGGATAGACAAATAGACAGGCAGACAGATAGACAGACAAATAATTGATAGATCGACAAACAGATAGACAGATATATAGAGAAATAGACAAATAGACAAATAAACAAAGAGAAAGACAACACATAGATAGACAAATACACATACAAATAGATAGACATATAGATATATAGATATACATATAGATAGATAGACAGACAGACAGATAGATACATAGATAGACATAATGATAGACGGACAAATATACAATAGATAGACAGACAGATATATACATACATACATACATAAACAGTTAGACAGATACACAGACAATTAGACTAATAGACAGACAGACAAATACTTGTGACAGATAGGTGAGACAAATAGACAAAAAGATAGTTATACAGACAGATAGACATATAGATAGATAGACAAATAAGCTTACAAAAAGACAGACATATAAACAAACAAATATACATATAGATTGACATATAGTTAGACAAACATATAGACAAAGAGAAAGATAGATAGATAGATTGATAGATAGATAGATAAATAGGTAGATAGATAGATAGATATATTTATAGATAGATAGATGGATTGAGCGATCGATCGAAAAATAAACAGATAAACAGATAGACAGTTAGATAAATAGATTGATAGATAGAGGCATAGAAAGACATATTTACAAACATAAAGATAGAAAAATTGACAGATAGATAGATAGATAGACAGTCAGATAAACATAAAGATATACATATATATTGATGGATGGATAGACATAAAAACAGACAGATAGATAGACAGACAGATAGACAGAAAGATAGATAGAATAATATATAGACAAATAGATAGATAGACATATAGATAAATAGACAAATAAATAGGTAGATAGATTGAAAGATAGATAGATAGACAAATATTTAGAGAGACAAATAGATGGATGGATAGATAGATAGATATATAGACAGATAAATAGACAGCTAGATATATAAATATATCGACAGACAGATAGATAAAAAGATAGACAGATAGATAGACAAACATGTAGACAGACAGATAGATAGATAGATAGACAGACATATAGACATACAAACATATAGATAGACAAATAGAAAGGCAGATATACATACAAATATATAGACAGATAGATAGACAACGACAGATTGACATATAGATAAATAGATAGATAGACAGATAGATAGACATATTGATAGACTGATGAACTACAAGATATATAGAGAGATTGCCGCATATATAGATACATATGTAGACAAACAGATAGACATGTAGATAGATAAATAGATAGATAGACAGAAAGATATATAGATAGACAGACATATAATTAAACAGACAGATACATAGACATATAGGTGAGACAAAAAGATAGATAGATAGATAGATAGATAGATAGACAGATAAATAGACAGACTGATAGACTGATAGATAGACATGCAAATAGACTGACAAATAGTTAGACAAATAGATAATCAAATAGACAGATAGATAGACATATCGACAGATAGACAAATAGATAGATAGACAGATAAATAGATAGATATATTTTAGAAATAGAAAGACCGACAGATTGACAGATAGATAAATAGACCGATAGAAAGATAGATAGATAGACAGATATACAGACATATAGATATACATATAGACAAACATATAGATAGACAGATAGACAGACATATAGATAGACTAATAGACAGATGAATAGATTGATAAATAGATAAATAAATAGATAAATAGATAGAGAAATAGAGAGATAGATAGATAGACAGACAGACAGATAAATAGAAAGATAGACATCAAACAAATAGAAGGATAGATAAATTGATAGATAGATAGTTATATAGATAGATAGATAGATATATAGAGAGACAGATTAACAGACAGATTGACAGACAGATACATATACTGATAGACAAAAAAAGATAGATAGATATAAAGACAAATAGATAGACATATAGATAGAGAGACAGAAAGATAGACATATAGATAGATAGAAATACTGACATATAGATAGATAGATAGATAGACAAATAGATAAATAGATAGATAGATAGACATATAGATAAACATATAGACATATAAATTGATAGATAGTCAGTCAGTCAGACAAAAAGACAGAAAGATAGTCAGCATATAGATAGACAGATAAACAAACAAACAAACAGATAGATAGATAGATAGATAATAGATATCATATAGAAAGACAGAAAGATAGACAAATACCATATAGATAGACAGATAGACATACATATTGATAGACAGCTAGTCAGATAGATAGACAAACATATATACATACAGAAAGAATGATATATAGACAAGTAGATAGATAGATAGAAAGGTAGATAGATAAACATACAGATAGACAGACAGATAGTCAGACAAACAAACATTTTTAAAAATAGACATAAAGATAAATAGATAGGTAGATACACAGAGAGAAATACATATAGATAGATAAATAGATAGACGGACTAAAAGAGAGACGGATAGATAGACAGATAGATAGACATATAGACAGATAGATAGATATATAGACAGATAGAAAGATAGACATATAGAAAGACACTTAGACTGATAGATAGATAGACAGATAGATAGAAAGATAAATAGATAGACAGATAGGTCGATAGGCAAATAGACATAAATATATACAGACAGACAGATAAATAGACAGATAAATAGATAGATAGATTGATAGAAAGATAGACAGATAATTGAAAGACATATAGACATATAGTTAGATGGATAGATAGACAGAAAAGTAGACAAACATATATACACATAGATAGATAAACAAATAGATAGACAAATGAATAGACAGATAGATAGGTAGATTTACAAACAGATAGACTGATTGATAAATAGATCGATAGATAGATAAATAGATAGACAAATAGGCAAACAGATAGATAGATAGATAGATGGAGAGATAGACAAATATCAGACACATAGATAGGTAGATAAATCGATAGATAGACAAATAGACAAACATATAGACATACATATAGATAGATAGACAGACATAATGATAGATAAACAATTAAACATATAGTCTGATAGATAGATAGACATACATATAGATAGACAGACAGACAGACAGACAGATAGATATACATATAGATTGAAAAACAAATGGGCAAATAGATACATAAATATATAGACAGGTAGATAGATAGAAAGATAGATATATAGATGAACAGATAAATTGATAGACAGATAGACAGAAAGATATACAACCTGAAAGGTAAAAAAATAGATAGATAGATATATATATATATATATATATATATAGACAGATAGATAGACAGATAGATAAAGTGATAGATAGGCAAACTGATAGAATGAAAGATAGATAGATTGATAGACATTCAGATAGACAGCTAGATATACAGACAGATAGATATACAGACATATAGACATATTGATAGACATACAAATAGACATATATATATATATATATATATATATCGATAAATAGAGAGACAAATAGATAGACATAAGATGGATAGACTAATATACACATAATTAGATATAGAAGCAGACAAACAGAAAGATAGAAAGATATGCAAAAAAATAAATAAACAGATAGATAGATAGACAAAATGACAGACAAATAGTCAGATATATAGACAAATAGACTAATAGATAGATAGAATGATAGACAGATAGATAGATATACATATAGATAGATAAATAGATAGGCAGTTAGATAAATAGAAAGATAGATAGGTCGACTAATAGATAGAAAGACATATAGATAGACAGATTGATAGATAAACAGATTGATAGACAAATAGGCACATATATAGATAGAAAGTTAGACAGACAAAAAGACAGACAAATAGAAAATAGATAAAAAGACTGATTGACAGACATATAGACATACAGATAGATCGACATATAGAAACAAAAATAGTCAGAAAAATAGACAAATAGTTAGACAAACAAATAGACAGATAGATATATATACAGATAGATTGACTAATAGATAGATAGACAGATAGATTGATTGATAGGTATACAGGCAGAATGATAGATAGACAGATAGACAGATAGTCATACAAATTAATAGACAGACAGACAGATAGATAAAATGTTAGAAAAATAGATAGACCAAAATATAGACACACAAATAGATAGACTAATAGTTATATAGACAGAGAGATATACAGACAGATAGACAGCCAGATAAATACACAGAGATGTAGACAAAAAAACAAAAATATAGACTGATAGATTAACATACAAATAGATAGAGAGACATATAGACATACAAAACATATAGATAAATAGAAAGATAGACAGACAAATAGACAAATAGACATACAAATAGATATTTTGATTGATAGATAGATAGATAGACAGACAGATAAATATTTCGATAGACAAATAGATACATAGACAAATAAACAGATAGATAGACAGAGAATGACATAGATAGACATATAGATTTGATAGGCAGATAGACATTCAGATAGGAAGATAGCTCGACAGACAGATTGATAAATAGATAGATAACAAATAGATAGACAGACAGATAGATTGATAAATAGATAATTAGACAGATAAATAGACAGATGGATAGATAGACAGAAATGCAGACAAATAGACAAACAGATAGATAAACAAAATATAGAAATATACAGGCAGATTTATAGATAGATAGACAGATAGATATTTGACAGACAAACAAAAAAATAATCAAACATATAGAAAGACAGATAGACATCCATAAAGATAGATAAATAAATAGATAAATAAACAGATAGACATACAGATATATAGACTTATAGATAGATAGATAGATATACATACAGATAGATGATTGACATACATATAGACAGATAGATAGGCATATAGACAGACAAACAAACAGATAGAAAGACAAATAGATAGATAGAATGACAGATAAAAAGATAGATAGATAGATAGACAGACATCAGATATACATATAGATATAGACATAGACAAATAGATAGAGACATAGATAGACATATAGATAAAGAGAGAGATAGAAACATAAATAGACATACAAAAAGACAAATAGATAGATAGATAGTTAGATAGAAAGATAAAAAGAAAGATAGACATATAAATATGCAGATAGACAGAATGATAAATAGACAAATAGAAAGAAAGATAGACAGAGAGATCGATAGATATAAAAATAGAAAGATATAAAGACAAATTGATAGATAGATTGATAAATAGATAAACAAATATATTTATAGACAGATAGATAGATAGACACCAAGATAGATAGAATGATAGACAGACAAATACATAGACAGATGGACATACAGAAATACAGACAAATAGAAGGAGAGATAGAGAGACAAATATACAGACAGATAAAAAGATAGATAGATTGGCATATATATATACAGACAGATAGACAGACAGATAGATAGACAATTAGATAGATAGATAGATAGTCAGACAAATACATAGTCAGATAAATGGATAGATAGATGGACATATAGAATGACAGACAGACAGATATATAGACAAATAGATATACAGATAGATAGGTAGACATATAGATATAAAGACAAATAGACATATTGACAAATTGACAGATAGATAAATAGATATATAGATAGATATAAAGATAGATAGACAAAGATATAGATAAATAGATAGATAGATAGACAAATATACATAATACATATAAATGGATATACATATAGACAAATAGATAGATAGGTAGATAGGTAGATAGACAGATAAACATACAGACAAATATACATATTGATAGACAGACATATAGACAAATAGGTATATAGATAGATAGATAATATACAAAATACAGACAGATAGATAGATAGATAGATAGCCAGACAGATAGATATATAGACAAATAGATATATAGACAAATAGATAGATAGATAGATATATAGAATGACAGATAAACAGACATATAGACAAACAGATTGATATATTGATAGATTGATAGATTGACAGATAGACAGACAGATAGACATCATATAGATAGATAGATAGACAGACAGATAGACATCATATAGATAGATAGATAGACAGACAGATAGATAGATAATAGACAAACAGATAGACAAATATATAGATATACAAAAAGATTGTGTGTTTGTCTATCTATCTATCTGCCAATCAATCTAACTATCTGTCTATCTGTGTATCTGTATATCTATCTATAAATCTATTTGTGTGTTTGTCTATCTATCTATATGTCTCTCTATTTGTCTATTTATTTGTCTATTTATCTGTCATTATATCTGTCTATCTATCAATACTTCTATTTGTCAGTCTTTCTATATGTATATCAGTCTATCTATTTGTCTATCTGTATATAATCTATTTTTCTATATTTTTGTTTATTTGTAAATATATCTATCTGACTATCTATCTATCTGCTGTTTTGTTTATTTATCTGTATATCTGTATGTCTATATATATATGTCTATTTATGTATCTTTCTATTTTATTTGTCTATTAATCTATTTCTATATCTATCTCTTTCTGTTTGTCTATCTTTGTGTCTATCTATCTATCTATCTATTGATCTATTATCTATTTATTTGTTTGTCTATATGATTATATATATGTCTATCTATAAGTCTGTCAATTTGTATGTCTATTTGTCTGTCAATCTATCTATCTATTTATTTGTATGTCTATCTATCTGCTTATATATCTGTCTATTTGTCTATCTATCTATATGTCTATATAATTATCTATCTTTAGTAATATATTTTTGTGTATTTATTTATCTATTTGTTTTTCTATCTGTCTATCTATCTTTCTATTTGTCTCTCTATTTATCTGTCTTTCTATTTCTATGTCTAACTATTTATCTAACAATCTGTATATCTATCTGTTTATATAAATGTATGTCTATTTATTTATCTATCTATATATTTATCTATCTATGTGTGTATCTATTTATCTACTAATTTGTCTATCCTTCTGTCTAATTTTTTATCTATCTGTCAATCTTTATTTTCGTATATTTGTCTATCTATCTCTCTATTTATATGTCTATCTATTAGTTCATGTATCTATCTATCTATCTATCATCTATCTGTCTGTCTTTCTATCTGTCTTTTTATCTGTCTATCTATCAGTTTGTCTATCTCGATGTCTATTTGTCTATTTATCTGTCCATAAATATATTTGTTTATTTGTTTGTCAATCTGTCTATCTATCAGTCTTTCTCTCTTTATATCTATATATTAATATATCTATTTATATGTCTATCTGTCTGTCTATCTATATATCTATCTCTCTGTCAATCTATCTATCTATATATCGGTCTATTTGTCTGTCTATCTATCTGTCTATCTATCTATCAATCTAACAATTTGTTTGTGTATTCGTCTGTCTATTTATCATTCTATCTATTTGACTATCTATCTGTCTGTCTGTCTTTCTATCTATATATCTATCTGTCTGTCTGTCTATCTATCTGTCTGTCTATCTGTCTATCTATCTATCTATTTTTTTTCTATCTATCTATCTGTTTATCTATATATCTATCTATCTGTCTATTTATCTAGCTATCAATCAATCTTGTTGTATATCTATATATTTGTCTATCTGTTTGTCTATTATCTATCTGTCTATCTATCTATCTATCTATCTATATGATGTCTATCTGTCTGTCTATCTGTCAATCTATCAATCTATCAATAATAGACACTAATCCATTGCTAAATTCCCAGCTTTTCTTGAATAGAATTTAATATAAACAATATTAATGATAGATATTATAATAATGATCAAAAATTAAATTAATAATCTATTACTAAAAATATAAATTTTAATTAAAATATATTTACATGACGCAAAATGATTCAAAATCAAATCAAAATATATTACTAAATAATAATATTTAATTTTTAAATTTTTCCTTCTTTTTATAAGCTTATATTTTTAAAAAAAAAAATCAAATATTTAAATAATGTTTGTCTCACTCGAAATTTATTTTGTAATTAATTTTTTTAAAAAAATTAAATTATAAATAATTAAATTAAATATTTAAAATTATAATAAATAGACATAAAAATGAGATTTATTATTTATTAATTAGTATATAGATGTTAAAAGGTTTATGTATTTAAGGGTTTCGAGGTTTATTAGCTTACTGACTTAAGTAAGAAGACATTTAATGGTCTGTATGCTTTATTTAAAAATGAAATAACAGAAACTTTATTTTTATTATTTTTTCTCATATTTTCAAGGTTATAATCCTTAAAAATATAATAATTTTTTAATTTTTTTAAAGAGTGAATACAATATTTATTTATAATAATCATAATAATTAAATATAATATAAATTCAATATAATCAATTTTATTGATAGATATTCTTATAAATCAAAAAAAATAAATTAAAAATCTATAATGATTTAGATTCATATAACTTGAAATATAATATGAAAACCTAAAATGATTCAATAGCAAAACAAAATGTAGTACCAAATAATAATTATTTGTTTTGAAAATTTTTTTTTCTTTTAAAAAGTTTATCTATATTTTTTTGATTATAAATAATTTATATAAATTATATCTATCTAACTCATAATTTGTTTTGTACTTTATATTTATATAAAAATAAACAAATAAATAATTAAAATTAATATTTTAAATTATAATTAAAATAATAATATTGAGATTTATTATTTATTATTTATGGTATACTGGTTTAATTTAAAGTAGATCTGTCTCACTGATAATTTAATTTGTAATTAATATTTCTATAAAAATAAACTGATAAATAATTAAAATAAAAATTAAAAATTATACTGAATACAAATTTAAATGATATTTATGACTTATGATTAATGTATACTAGTTTAATGGTTTAAATATTTAGAAATTTTATCGTTTAGGAGTTTAGTGATTTATGTTTTTAGGCATTTAGTGGTTTATAGGTATTATTTAAATAATAAAATAACAAAAAAAAATTATGCAATTTTTTATCATTTTCATAGGTTATAACCTTTGAAAATATAATATTATTTAAAATTTTTTGAAATGTGAATACAATCTCTAGTTATATTAATATTAATAAAAATATATCATTTAAATTCAATTTAAACAATTTTATTGAATGTTATATTAATAATGATCAAAAATTAAATTAATAAACTATTAATAATAAAATAGAGATTAATTAATAAACTATTGATAGATATTATAGTTATTTTTTATTATATAGGTTATATAGGTTTAATGCTTTCAGTATTTAGGGGATTTTGGGGTTTAGGAGTCTATAGATTTAAATGTTTAGGTATTTAGTGGTTTATAAGTTTTATTTAAAAAATAAAATTATAAAAAAATATTTTTCTGATTTTTTATCATTTTTGAAGGTTATACCCTTTGAAAATATAATAATTTTTAATTTTTTTTTTCAAAAGTAAAAATAATATTTAGTTATAATAATATTAATTATTATAAACCAGTAAAATTCAATATAAGTAATTTTATTGATAGATATTATAATAATGATTAAAAAATAAATTAATAAACTATAATTAATAAGATTGATAGTTATTAAAATATAATTTAAAAACCTATATACAATGATTCAAAATCAAAGTAAGATATATTACTAAATTATAATTTTTTGTTTTTAAATTTTTACTTCTTTTTATAAGCTTATATTTTTTTTTTGAATAAAAAATAAATTATTAAAATTATATTTGTCTCACTCATAATTTACTTTGTAATTAACATTTCTATAAAAATAAACTAATAAATAATTAAAATGAATATTTAAAATTACAATGAATACAAATTAAAATGAGATTTGTGATTTATTATAAATGGAATACCAGTTTATTCGTTTGATTATTTAGGAATTTTGTTGTTTAGGAGCTTAGCAATTTATGTTTTTAGGCATATTGTGGTTTAAAGATTTTACTTAAATAATAAAAATAAAAATAAAAATTTTTTGATTTTTTTTGATTTTCAAATGTTATAACCTTTGAAAATATGATAATTTTTAAAATTTTTTGAAATGTGAATATCATGTATAATTATATTAATCTTACTAATTATATATCAAATAAATTCAATATAAACAATTTTAATGATAGATATTATAATAATGATCAAAAATTAAATTAATAAACTATTAATAAAAATATAAATTTTAATTAAACTATATTTACGTGACGCAAAATGATTCAAAATAAAATCAAAATATATTACTAATTAATAAATTTTAATTTTTAAATTTTTCCTTCTTTTTATGAGCTTATATTTTGTCACATAATAATGAGGCACATAACATGCTGGGCACAATCCAATGGTTCTACAATTGTCAGAGAATTACGTCATTTTTTTAAAAAAGAAATTGTTTAAAAACTATTTAAAACCCATCTATGAATAGCTTTCTTTAAAATGTTGAATCCCCTCACTTCTGCTTACATAAATAAAAGAGAATATCATCATTATTAAAGCAAGAACATATTATGATGAACGTCCCCCGGGTGAAATTTTGTTGCTTAAATAAATTTTAATCACACAAATTCGAAAATAAATACAACTTACATATGTAGTCTTTGATGATCTTCATGACTTCATCCCATTTTTTAATGGTCCAAGTGTTTTTTTTTTACAATAACTAATAATTTGTCGATCAAATATTTTTTTTATTGAAATTCTATAAAATTGCTGACTTTATCACTCTCTAATTTTGTTCTCATATAGATTTGCTATATAAATATTCCTTAATTCTCTCATATTTAATTTTATCTTAATAATTTTATTTAGATCTTTATATACGAATCTCTACTATAGTCGTCTTATGAATATTATATTTTCCAATAGCCCAAATTTTTGAATCATAAATAATAATTTTTCAAAGTTGAGAAAATTAGACCAGCAATCCAAGAACAAAACCAAAAACATTATTATTTCAAAATTCACAAGTCGGGCAGGTGGTCGGATTGTTATTGAACTGAACTTCATTTAAATATTTTATATATTATAACAACTAAAAATAATTAAAGAATATTACACACACACACACACACACACATATATATATATATATATATCATTAAATAAAAATATATAGTACTTAAAAATTATATATATAAATATATAATTTTTAGATATATGACAAAATATCAATAAAAATATAAAAAATATTCAAAATTAATAAAAATACTTAAACAAACTTCTAAGACATATAAAATAAATAAAATATATATTTAATCATTTGTAAGTATAAATCATGTGAAATTTATTTATTTTACACATTCAATGATATAAAATAAATATTTATATATATATATATGTAGCTGATTTTTTTAAAATCTATATTTTTATATTTTATTATTATATAAATAATATAACAAATTGTATTTTGAATATTATAATGATAACTCATTTATTTTAGTAGTAATTAATTAAATAAGATACAAAAATAAAATAATTAAGATAAATTAATTTATTAAAATATTATTTTAATGAAAATATATTTTTCAAATGGTATATAAAAGTAAGTAAAATAAATAATTTCCAAATAGCTTAGGTGGTGAATAGATCATTTTCAAACTCTTAGGTCAATAATTAAATCCAACCAATCATCATAAAAATACTTTTTAGTGACAGAATGACATAATGAGACTTGTAGGTTGATCATTTGACGGCGGGATCAATTCGACCAACTAATCAGTCTTATCATCCATAATAACTTCTACAATATTTTTTTTATTTAATAGATTATTATACACCAAAATAATTCATCTTACTAATAAAATTTTATGGCCGACATCTCATTTAATTTTGATAGTCTTTTAAATTATAAATTATAAAAAAAATATACATCTTGAGATTTTAATATCATAAATCTCAATTAAATTATTTTTTTCGTCTAATTCAATTTTAAAGTTACCAAATAGATATTTTATATACAATATGCTAATTTTTAAAATTTTTATCTTCTATAGCATCACTAGAGATGGAAAATGTGTCCGTATCCGTGGATTTCCGATCCGATCCGGTCAAACAGTAGAAATATCCGTTGACTGGATAATGAATATGGATAAAATTCGATTTTTTTGAATGGATATGGATTGGATATGAATTTAGGCATATCTGATCCGAAACCGATATCCAATCTGACCCGAACGTGCGGATATCCGATCTGATCCAATTATATCCGATCTGTTCTACCAGATATAATACACACACACACACACAGACATAGATATAAATATATATGTATATATATAATATAGTCCATATATAATGAGAATTTTTAGATTCGTCTTGCGAATTCTGAGACAATCTCAGATGACGAAACGGATTTCGCCGTTAGATTCATCTTGCGAAATCTAGTGATATAGAAAATTTTCGTTGAATTCTGAGACAATCAGAATATTTTACGAATTTTTAGGTGACGAGTATAGAGTAAAACCTGATAATAAGATTTTAGAAAAATCTCAAAATTTTCAAATATTTAAAGAATATCCATTTAAGATAAATACAATTGAAACTAGAATAAAATGATGTGTTTTGAAACTGAAATAGACTAAAATAGACAAAGTGGGACACATGGGTCCCACATTGAAAAAAAATAAAAAAAAATACAAATCAAGCAAGCAGTGGAGTTACTGGAGTAGTAGGCGCACACTAGAGGAGAAATGATTTCTAATTTTTTTTTATTTTTTTTTCTCTCTTTAATTTTTGAGTTTTGGACCATCGGAATTTATGGGGCAAAGAACGAAAGTTACTGTATACTACAAGGGCTACGCATAGATACCAAAAGCATAGGATTTGGCCGTGAATTCAGGTAAAAATTCATAAATTTCTAATTTTTAGTTTTTTACAGATTTACGTCATTTTAAAGATCAAAATATTTATGAACAAGAGTTAAAGTTACTCTACGCAACACGAGCTACGCATGAGTACCGAAATCACGAGATTTTACCGGTTTTTCAGTTGAATAGTGAATAGTGAATCCGGAATAGTGAATAATGAATCAGAATAGTAAATTCAAAATAGTGAATAGTGAATTCGGAATAGTAAATAGTAAATCAAATAGTGAATAGTAAATCAGAATAGTAAATAATGAATCAGAATTTTAAATTCAGAACACAGAATAGTAAATTCAGAATAGTGAATCAGAATAGTAAGTCAAAATAGTGAATAGTGAATTCGTAATAGTATATAGTAAATCAAAATAGTGAATTCAGAATAGTGAATAGTAAATAGTTGAGTTTAATTAGGTTATATTATACAAATTTGATATGTTTACCTACATTTTGCACGAACCACTATACTAGTTCTAGGATTAAAGATATAGATTACTTTAATGATCATTTATGTGACTATAATTTTTTTTTATTTTGAGCAATACAACTTATTTAGAATAACATGCAATAAGGCATCTAAGTTATATTTGATTGTGGTTTTTTTTTGTATAGAATATGACACATTCACAATCTAGCACTTGTAGCAGTAGTGTTGCTAGCACACAAGAATCAGCTCCAATTGGAGGAAACTCAGATGGACTCTACACTCAATTAGTACCAGTTGATTGTGAATTTAAACAAGGAAAAGATGGTAAGACTTTCAGAAGTCCTATGTGGAAATACTTTACTCATCTGGTTGTTAATAATGAAGAGAAGACCCAATGCAATTATTGTAAAAAGCTTTTTGTGGGTAAATCATCCTATGGTACGTCGCATTTGAAGCAACATTTTGAGAGGTGTCCAAGAAGAAAATCAGCTGGGGATGACATAAGGCAAATGATTTTGAAAACTGATTCGAAAGTAAATGTTAATTCTGGATCTTCTGGTGCATTTAATGAAAAATAGGGAATAGAGAAAATAGCAAAGATGATTATTCTCCATGACTATCCTCTTTCGATGGTGGAGTATAGAGGATTTAGAGATTTCACAACTAATATTCAACCGCTTTTCAAGTGTCCTTGCCGTAATACTGTGAAGAAGCATATCTTGAACATTTACAGGGAAGAGAGGGATAAAGTCATGAAGTTGATCGAGAATAATGATAGTAGAGTTGCTATTACAACGGACATTAAGACTTCTAGTAACCAAAAAAAGGATTTCATGTCTGTTACAACACATTTCATTGATAAATCTTGGACATTACATAGTCTAATCCTGAGGTATAACAAATTAACATGTTCTTTCTTAAATTATGTATATATATATTTTTATTCATTGTTTACTTTATTGATAATTTTATTACTTTTTCAGGTTTATTTATGTCCATTGCCCTCATACAAGTGATGTGCTAACGTGTTGATAGATGCTATGCTGGGGTGGAATGTGGACTCAAGGATATCCGCTATTACAGTAGATAATTGCTCTACTAATGATAGCATGATTGGTAAGATAAAAGAAAAATTGAGTGTTGATTGCTTATTGAATGACGGATCTTTACTTCATATGCGTTGTGCTGCACATATCTTGAACCTTATTGTTAGGATTGGTTTAGATGTGATCAAGCATGCCATTGATAATGTCAGGGACAGTGTAGTTTTTTGGACAGCATCTCCAAAAAGAATAGAAAGGTTTGAGAATGTTTGTAGACAAATGAAAGTTCCTTATACTAGAAGATTGGGTTTGGATTGTCCAACAATGTGAAACTCCACCTATCTGATGCTTAAAACTGCTTTGGCTTATAAAAATGTGTTTTCTAGACTTAAGTTGTTTGAGTCACACTATGTGCTTGTGCCTAGTGAAGCAGAATGGGAGACTGTGAAGGATGTTTGTGATAGGTTGGAGTTGTTCTATAATGTCACTGAGTTATTTTCTGGGACAAGATATCTCACTGCCAATATGTTTTTTCCTGTGATTTGCAGAATTAAAATGACATTGAATGAATGGCTCATATCCTCCAATGTAGTAATTAGTACAATAGGCAAAGAGTATGGTTGCAAAATTTGATGCATATTGGAATGTGATCCATAAATTGATGGGTGTTGCTGTAGTATTGGACCCTAGGTATAAGATGACTTTGCTACACTTTTACTTTCCTTTGGTTTATCCAAATGACTTTAGTGAACGAATTAGCAACATTCAACGACTTTGTTATGAGTTGATGGAGGAATATTATACTAGAATGTATAAAGGAACTAATACAGAATCTGCAGTACATGGAACGGTGACTTCAACTTCAAAAGAGAGTTCAATAACTATCAATAGTGATTATCAATTGTTTGTGAAAAGGATGAAGACTAATAAAACTAATAGTTTCAGAACTGAATTGGACCATTACTTAGAGGAAGATGTTTTGCCTGAAAATTCTCAGTTTGATATTTTATTATGGTGGAAGTTGAATGGGGTAAAGTAACTTGTCTTGCAAATTATTGCAAGAGACATATTAGCAATTTCAGTATATACTGTTGCTTCAGAGTCTGCATTCAGTTCTAGTGGGAGATTAGTTAGCCCTCATCGTAATCGACTTAATCCGAAGATGATAGTAGCATTGATGTGTGCTCAAAGTTGGTTGTGGAGTGAAGTGACAAAACATGATGGTAAATTTATTTCATTGATCATTTATTTTTTATTTACCTATAATTTCATAATATTTGTAAAATTTTAATATTATTTTTCTTTTTATATTTTTTTTTCTAGGTGGAGATGACTTGTTCATTTCAGATGGTTATGCATCAATTTATGAAGAAGATATTAACGTGCATGATGAAGGTATTAAATTTTATAACTAATAAATTTTAATTCATATTGCAATTTATGTATTCAAATATTAAGTTTTTTTTTATAATTGTAGGATTCGAGATTACACATGATCGATGACAACATATTTATCAACTTTTATAAAGATGAAGTCTATCAAACCTTGTTGAAACTTTGTTTAAAATGTTAAACATTTTGAATTTGTCACTCGATACAAATATTTTGATTTGTGATGTTTTATTAACATTAGACTTTGGTTTATATTACTAAATTTATAAATCATGAAATTATAACTGGTGTCATAGGTTAGCAAAATACATCTTAATATCGCATGGATAAATCCGATATCCATGAAGAATATCCGGAATCCAATGGATAGGATATGGATTTAAATTTTTTTTATCCGTAGTATATGGATATGGATATGGATATATTATTTTTTATTTAGGATCGGATATGAATTTTGAAAAATCCAATCCAAATCTGATCCGATACCATCCCTAAGCATCACATTTCAAATCTAATTTTTGATATAAATATTCAATAGATTCGTTATTTATGAAATTATATTTTGTGAACAATATATATCCAAAATTATTCATTTTTTTTTGTTCTTATCATTTTTTAATCCAAGTATAGAAAAGTTTACAATATAAATATGAAGCACGTAAATAGGAGCACACTGGTTGAGCACTCCCACCATTAACACAATACAAGTACAAAATAACTAAAAAGAGAAAAGGTGAAAATTATAACATCCCCCCTTAATTGATACATAAATATCTAAAATATTAAACTTTAATAAAAAAAAAAGATTTTATTGAACATTCAACATAATAATTGTTTACAATGTTAAATGATACGTTGTCACTTTAATTTTTTTTATATATTTATTAAACTTTGTTTCATTTATTAATGAAATTTTCAAAAAGTAAAACAAAAATGTGATCTAGAATAGAAAATGATAAAATAAGTAAATTAAATATAATTATTAATAAACGTAACAAAATATCTAAATCATTTTTATATGTCGTCTCTACTAGACGTCTAAATGCATGATTATATCACATAAAATGAGTCATTACTTGCACTAGTATGAAGAGCAATATGTGAAGTTTTGATATATTTTTTTTAACCGAAATACTTTATTCTCTAGTGTAGAGATTTTCAATCACTGTGAGATAAAATTCTCAACTTGATTAAGAATAAATGTTTAAGTCAAGAATATATCAGAAATGAATTAATCATAATCAATCAAATGTGATATTTTAATCTAAAATAAAAAATATTTAATATATCATACATTCATACTAAATCCCAAAAGAAATTTTATTCCAAATCATATGATACTACAAATAAATTATCAGTAAAATAAAATAAAATAAAATTAAAATTGAATTATCTAAAAAATTAAATCATAGAAATAAGACTAATTAGATAAATAAAAAAAAACATAACAAATAAAAGAAATAAATGATTAAGCTTAATATTACCTTCATGAATGAAATGTGGTGTTTTTTCATTAGCTACACAATTCTTAATGAAGATGAAAAAAATAATAATAAAAACAAAATAATTATCCATAAAATGACTATTAACTCATGACTTGATAATTCCTAAGTTCAAAGTAAAAGGATGAGTCACGAGGACTCTAGTGCTAGAAGATCAAGAAGAGTATACTACTATTCTATTGGAGAGCTATATTTTGTGTCTTGGTATTTATGAGTTACATAGTGATAGATACACAACATATCATTGAGAGTGATCACTTAGATAACTTAGATTATGTCGATCACTATTTGGACCTATTCATTGACTTTGTTGCCATCTTTGTGGATTCTCATCGTCATGTTTAAGAATATATTGGAGAAGAACAAAAAGATACTTGTATCAAAATTGAAGAATATATTCGAGAAAAAATATAATTTTCAAAGACTTGTTAAACAAGGCTCTTGAATCCTTCTTTCAGGGCTCCCAGAGTCATTGATCAAATTCAGTTGGATCGGCATCTTCAAATGCTTCCTTCACCAAGTCCCATAGATTCCAGACTTGAACCTCGTCATTATTTTGATACTTCAAAAACTATAGTTTTCCCCTTTAAAAAATAGAATCTAAGAAGAATGACGCACACCATTGCTCATTATATTTCCCTCTTATACCACTTTGTTGTTAGTAGTAAAAAAAGTGCGTGATGATTTAATAGATTCCAATAATCTCACTATCTTAATTACGTCATCTAAAGAAAATTTATATAATATGATACATGGCCTGAATACATAAGTTGTGAGGTGGATAGTGGAGAGGCGATGATAACTAACACGTTTACCTATTCATTTGATAAAGTAAAAAATTATCACATTTTGAAGTACTGCTCAATTGACTAAGTAAATAACTTTCAAGTTTTGAGACATTACTCAATAAAACACAAAAACAAATAGGGTTTCAGCAGATATGTCAATTGGGACAGATAGACCAAGGCAAGGCCCAAGGCACGGCCCAAGGCACGACCCAATTCAGCAGTACCTAGCATGGCCCGGGATGCTAATTCAAAACCATGTCAAGATATGTTGTAGGCTGTGCTTGGCTATATTTTTTTGTATGGGAAAAAAGCATGGCACGGCCCAGCATGACGACCCATATGAGCTAGTTTCGGCCTAGCTAGCAGAACAAGCTAGTCAAGTCCTGAGACAGACTAACCTGGACTAAACCAGGCAAGCCATACCTAGATTAACATGACCATGCATGATCTAACCAAAATGTATGCCAATGGCCAATGAGTAATGTCAAGATGCCCATTTTCAGAGCCATGTCGACACAGCACTGCCAGTTTGATACCAATAAGTTTCAGTGGGTTTTCTTGCTTCTGCCTAACCTTCCATGTTCCATCACCAAAAAAATGGCACTCCTCTTCCCCTTTATAGAGTCGACAAAGTGGGCGTCAATGCTCATTGCACACCATGGATCTATTATAGTAAAAACAACAATAATTAGTGATGTGTGCCCCTTTTTACTTCTAGATGAAGGTGTGTGCATTGAAGCGCACACATCCACATGCATTGTGCTAGTACAATGCAGGCAACTTTTCTTGCTCTAGAGTTAAGTTTGCTTACAAGCCCTATGGCTTGTTTTCCCTAGGGTATTAGACAAAACTATGCGATAAAATTCATGATAAAATATGTTAAGGGTGTGCCCTTATATAATGGGCAAGGTAAATTGAAACAACCAACAATGTAGGTATTTCTATCAAAAACAGAACAAATAAGAATAAGAAATTATTAAAAAAAAGAAAAAAAGATTATGCCTTGTACACAAAACTCATGTTTTAGTGTTGAAATTGAAAGAGATAAGTATCTCAATATCCTTACTCTCAAAATTCAGAGGTCGTATCTGATGAGTCACGAACATAAACCCTACCATCATTTAACAAAAAATTTATCATCACATCAAGACATGACCTCCAATAAATAGATGCAGCACAAAGTACTTTCAGGTAATCACTCATTATAGTATTATTATCGCACAAACACAATTAATACTAGTTTATAAACAATTATAAAAAAAATATGCTTAGAAAAAGAGTCAAATTTTTAAAAATATAAAATTATTATTTAGTAATATATCTTATTTTGATTTTGAATCATTTTAGATTTTACAATTATATTTTAATTTATATCATTCTTATTAATACTAGTTTATTAATTTATTTATTGATCATTATTATAATATATATTAATAAAATTATTTATATTTAGTTTATATTATATATAATTATTGAGATTATTATAACTAAATATTATATTCACATTTAAAAAAAATTAAAAATTATTATATTTTGAAAGGTTACAACCTTCGAAAATTTAAAAAAAAAATCAAAAAATTAAATTTTTTGTTTTTTCATTTTTTAAATAAAAAATATAAATCACTAAAGGTCTAAACACTTAAATCACTATAATTATTTATTAGTTTATTATTATTATTATAAATTCTAAACACTTAAATCACCATTATAAATCACTAAATGTTATTTGAATTAATTATAATTCTAAATAGTCATTTTAATTATTTATTAGTGTATTATTATAAAATTATATATTATAAAATAAATAATAAGTAAGAAAAATATAATTTAAATAATTTATTTTTTATAACAAAAATATAAACTTATAAAAAAAAGCAAAATATAAAAAAATTATTATTTAGTAATATATTTTACTTTGATTTTGAATAAATTTATATTTTGCAAATATATTTTAAATAATATCAATCTTATTAATAATAATTTATTAATTTATTTTTTGTTAATTATTATAATATCTAACAATATAATTATTTATATTGAATTTAAATGACTTATAATTATTAAGATTATTATAACTAAATATTATTTTTACATTTGAAAAAAATTTAGAAATTATTATATTTTCAAAGGTTATAACCTTCAAATATTAGAAAAAATAATAAAAATAATTTTTTGTATTATAATTGTTTAAATAAAACTTATAAACTACTAAATGTCTAAGCACTTAAATCTCTAAACTCTTAAACACAAAAGCACCTAAATAATTAAAACAAAAAACTCGTAAGTCTTAAATATAATTTAAATAATTTATTAAAATATTAATCACAAAATTAATTATGAGTGATACAAATATAATTTAAATAATTTATTTTTCATCAAAAAAATAGAATCTTATAAAAAGAAACAAAAACTAAAAAACAAATATTATTATTTAGTAATAAATTTTAATTTGATTTTGAATAAACTTAAGTTTTGCAATTATATTTTAATTTATATATATCATATTAATAATGGCATATTAATTCTTTTTTTTTATAATTGATAACATATCTATCAATAAAATTATTTATATTTAGTTTATATTATTGTATTAACATTTTTAAAAAATTTTAAAATTATTATATTTTCAAATGTTATAACCTTTGAAAATGTGAGAAAATATCAAAAATAATTTTTATTTGTTATTTCATTGTTTAAATAAAACATATAAACCACTAAATCCCTAAACACTTAAATCAATAACTATTAAATCTTGAAAAACCTAAATAGATAATGCTTTTAAACATTATACCCTAAATAATAAATAATAAATCTCAATATTATTTTTTTCATAATAATTTTAAATTTCCATTTTAATTATTTATTCGTTTATTTTTATATAAATCTTAATTACAAAATAAATTATGAGTTAGACAAATATAATTTATATAAATTATTTTTCATTAAAAAATATAGATAAACATATAAAAAAAAGAAAAAATTTAAGAACAAAAATTTATTATATAGTAATATATTTTACTTTCCTTATGAATCATTTTAGGTTTTAAAATTATATTTTAATTGATATCTATCTTATAAATAATAGATTATAAATATATTTTTTGATCATTATTAAAATATTTATCAATATAATTATTTATATTGAATTTATATGATAACTAAATATTGAATTCACTTTTGAAAAAAATTTAAAATTATTATATTTTCAAAGGTTATAACCTTTGAAAATATCAAAAAATAATAAAAATACATATTTTGTTATTTTATTTTTTAAATAAAACCTATAAATCACTAAATGCACACACAGTTAAATCAGTAAACTCATAAACCCTGTAATGCATGAATACATAAACCATTAAATCTAATTTTATTATTTTAAATATTCATTTTTATTATGAATAGTTTCTTTTTATAGAAATATCTAGTACAAAATAAATTATGACAGCCACAAATATAATTTAAATAATTTATTTTTAATCAAAAAATATTATATATAGGTTTATAAAAGAAGTAAAAATTTAAAAATTAAAAATTATTATTTGGTAATATATTTTACTTTAAATTTGAATCAATTTGGGTTTTGTAAATATTTTTTAATTATATCTATCTTATTATTAATAATTTATTAATTTAATTTTTGATAATTATTATAATATCTATCAATAAAATTGTTTATATTGAATTTATATGAAATATAATTATTAATATTATTATAACATAAGATTGTATTCACATTTCAAAAAATTTTAATATTATTATATTTTCAAATGTTATAACCTATGAAAATGAGAAAAAATTACAAATTTTTTTTAGTTATTTTATTGTTTAAATAAAACCTATAAACTACAAAATGCCTTAAAACATAAATTGCTAAACTCATAATCGACAAAGCCTCTAAATACATGAACCGTTAAAATTTTATCCATTAATAATAAATAATAAATCTCATTTTAATTTTTATTCAGTATAATTTTAAATTTTTATTATAATTATTTATCTGTTTATTCTTATAAAAATATTAATTACAAAATAAATTATAAGTGAAACATATCTATTTTTAAATTAAACCGGTGTACCCTAAATAATAAAGTATACATCTCATTTTTTTATTATAATTTTAAATACTCAAATTTTATTATTTATTTTTATATTTTTATATAAATATTAATTACAAAATAAATTATGAGTTACACAAATATAATTTATATAAATTATTTTTCATCAAAATTTATATAGATAAACTTTTTAAAAGAAAAATAATTTTCAAAACAAAAAATTAATATATAGTAATATATTTTTCTTTGCTTCTGGATCATTTTAGGTATTGTAAATATATTTTGATTGATATCTATCTAATTAATAATAGATTATTAATTTACTTTTAGATCATTATTAGAATATTTATCATTAAAATTGTTTATATTGAATTTATATGATATATAAAAATAATGATTAATATAACTAAAAATTGAATTCACTTTTGAAAATAATTTAAAAATTATTATATTTTCCAAGGATATAATCTTTGAAAATATCAAAAAATAATAAAAATAAATTTTTTGTTATTTTATTTTTTAAATAAAACCTATAAACAACGAAATTCACACACAGTTAAATCATTAAACTCCTAGACCCCGTAATACCTAAAAACATAAACCATTATAATGATATATGCTCCTTAATAATTAGTAAATTTAATATTTATTTCAATTTATTATAATTCAAAATATTCATTTTAATTATTTATTAGTTTATTTTTATAGAAATATTTATTGCAAAATAAATTATAAGTGCGACAAATATAATTTAAATAATTTATTTTTAAGCAAAAAAATATATATACTCTTATAAAAGAAGTAAAAATTTAAAAATTAGAAATTATTATCTAGTATTATATTTTACTTAAATTTTGAATCAATTTGGGTTTCTTAAATATTTTTTAATTAATTTCTATCCTATTATTAATAGTTTATTAATTTAATTTTTGATCATTATTATAATATCTGTAAATAAAATTGTTTATATTGAATTTATATGATATATAATTATTAATATTATTATAACTAAAAATTTATTCACATTTCAAAAAATTTTAAATATTATTATATTTTCAAAGGATATAACCTATGAAAATGATAAAAAAGTACAAAATATTTTTTTGTTATTTTATTGTTTAAATAAATCCTATAAACCACTAAATAACTAAAAACATAAATCACTAAACTCCTAAACGACAAAACATCTAAATAAATAAATCATTAAACTGGTATACATTAATAATAAATCATAAATATCATTTTAATTTGTATTCAGTATAATTTTAAATTTTTATTTTAATTACTTATCAGTTTATTTTTACAGAAATATTAATTTCAAAATAAATAATTAGTGAGACAGATATAATTTAAATTAGACCAGTATAGCCTAAATAATAAATATTAAATCCCAATATTATTTATTTCATTATAATTTAAAATATTTTTTAATTAGTTATTTGTTTATTTTATATAAATATTAATTACAAAATAAAGTATGAGTTGGATAAATATAATTTATATAAATTATTTATCATAAAAAAAATACAGATAAACTTTTTAAAAGAATAAAAAAATTCAAAACAAAAAATTATTATATAGTAATATATTTTGCTTTGCTTCTGGATCATTTTAGGTTTTGTAATTATATTTTAATGATATCTATCTTATTAATAATAAATCATATATTTATTATTTGATCATTATTAATATATTTATCAATAAAATTGTTTATATCGAATTTATATGATATATAAATATAATGATTATTATAACTAAATATTAAATTCACTTTTGAAAAAAATTTAAAAATTATCATATTTTCAAAGGTTATAACCTTTGAAAATATGAAAAATTAATAAAAATAAATATTTTGTTATTTTATTTTTTAAATAAAACCTATAAACTACTAAATGCACATACTGTTAAATGAGTAAACTACTGAACCCCATAATGGCTAAATATATAAACCATTAAAACGCTATATACTAATTAATAATTAGTAAATTTAATATTTATTTCAATTTATTTTAATTTTAAATATCCATTTTAATTATTTATTAGTTTAATTTTATAGAAATATTTTTACAAAATAAGTTATGAGTACGACAAATATAATTTAAATAATTTATTTTTAATCAATATATATATATACGCTTATAAAAGAAGTAAGAATTTAAAAATTATTATCCTGTAATATAATTTACTTTAATTTTGAATCAATTTTGGTTTTTTAAATAATTTCTATATTATTATAAATAGTTTATTAATTTAATTTTTTATCATTATTATAATATCTATCAATAAAATTATTTATATTGAATTTATATTATATATAGTTATTAATATTATTATAACTAAATATTGTATTCACATTTCAAAAAATTTAAATATTATTATATTTTTAAATGTTATAACCTATGAAAATGACAAAAAATTACAAAATATTTTTTTATTATTTTATTGTTTAAATAAAAGCTATAAACCACTAAATACCTAAAAACATAAATCACTAAACTCCTAAACGACAAAACCTCTAAATAATTAAACCATTAAATTGGTATTCTTTAATAATAAATCATAAATCTCATTTTAATTTTTACTAAGTATAATTTTAAATTTTTTTTTTAATTATTTATCAGTTTATTTTTATAGAAATAGTAATTACAAAATAAATTATTAGTGAGACAGATCTAATTTAAATCAAACCGATATACCCTAAATAATAAATAATGAATCTCAATATTATTTTTTTCTTTATAATTTAAAATATTCATTTTAATTAGTTATTTGTTTATTTTTATATAAATATTAATTACCAAATAAATAATGAGTTATATAAATATAATTTATATAAATTAATTTTCATCAAAAAAATATAGATAAACTTTTTAGAATAAAAAAATTTTCAAAACAAATAATTATTATTTAGTAATATATTTTGATTTGCTTTTGAATCATTTTAGGTTTACATATTATATTTCTAATAATATGAATCTTATTCATTATAGATTTTTAATTTATTATTTGATAATTATTAGAATATCTATCAATAAAATTATTTATAATGAATTTAAATTATATATACTTATTATGATTATTATAAATAAATATTGTATTCACTCTTGAAAAAAATTTAAAAATTATTATATTTTCAAAGGTTGTAAGCTTAAAAATCTGAAAAAAAATAATACAAATAAATTTTTTGTTATTTCATTTTTTAAATAAAACCTATAGACCATTAATTCCCTAGTTACTTAAATCAGTAAGCTCATAAACCCCGAAACCCCTTAATACAAAAACCTTTTAACATCTATATACTACTTAATGAATAATAAATATCATTTTTATGTCCATTTATTATAATTTTAAATATCCATTTTAATTATTTATAAGTTAATTATTTACAAAAATTAATTACAAAATAAATTTCTAGTTAGACAAATATTATTTAAATAATTAATTATCAATAAAAAAATATAAGCTTACAAAAAGAAGGAAATATTTAGAAATTAAATATTATTATTTAGTAATATATTTTGATTTAATTTTGAATCATTTTGTGTCATCTTAATATATGTTAATTAATATTTATATTTTTAATAATAGTTTATTAATTTAATTTTTGATCATTATTATAATACCGATCATTAAAATTGTTTATATTAAATTTATATGATATATAATTAGTAAGATTAATATAATTATACATGGTATTCACATTTCAAAAAATTTTAAAATTTATTTTATTTTCAAAGGTTATAACCTTTGAAAATCAGAAAAAATCTAAAAAAAATTTTTTTATTTTTATTATATAAATAAAAGCTATAAACCACATAATGCCTAAAAACATAAATTGCTAAACTACTAAACAACAAAACTCCTAACTAATACCCCCAATAAACATGTATACCAATTATAATAAATCATGAATCTCATTTTAATTTGTATTCATTTTAATTTTAAATATTCAATTTTATTATTTATTAGTTTCTTTTTTATAGAAATATTAATTACAAAATAAATAATGAGTGAGACAAATATAATTTTAATAATTTATTTGTAATAAAAAAAAATATAAGTTTATAAAAAAAAGTAAAAATTTAAAAACAAAAAATTATTAAATAGTAATATAGTTTACTTTGATTTTGAATCATTATAGGTTTTGCAATTATATTTAAATAGCTATCAATCTTATTAATAATAGTTTATTTATTTCATTTTTGATAATTATTATGATATATACAAAAAAATTACTTATATTAAATTTTAATGTTATATAATTATTAAGATTATTAAAACTAAATATTATATTTACATTTCAAAAAAATTTAAAAATTATTATATTTACAAAAGTTATAGCTTTCAAAAATGATAAAAAATAACAAAAATAATTTTTTGTTTTTTCGTTGTTTAAATTAAAACTATAAATCACTAAAGGTCTAAACACTTAAATCACTAAACTCATAAACCCCAAAACACCTAAATACTTAAATTATTAAACCGGTATATCCTAATATAAAAAATAATAAAATTGAATTATATTTGTATTCATTATAATTTTAAATATTTATTTTAATTAATTATTTGTTTATTATTATAGAATTATAAATTATAAAATAAATTATAAAATTACTTATAAAAAAAGTAAAATATTAAAAAATTATTATTTAGTAAAATATTTTACTTTGATATTGAATAAATATAGATTTTGCAAATATAATTTAAATTATATCTATCTTATTAATGATAATTTATTAATTTATTTTTTGATCATTATTATAATATCTAGGAATATAATTATTTATATTGAATTTAAATGACTTATAATTATTAAGATTATTATAACTAAATATTATATTTACATTTGAAAAAATTTTGAATATTATTATATTTTTAAAGGTTATAACCTTCAAATATAAGAAAAAATAATAAAAAAAATTTTTTGTTATATCATTCTTTAAAAAAACTTATAAATCACTAAATACCTAAACACTTAAATCTCTAAAGTCTTAACAACGAAAGCCCCTAAATAATTAAAACTTTAAACTCATAATCCTTAAATATAATTTAAATGATTTATTAAAATTTTAATCACAAATTAATTATGAGTGATACAAATATAATTTAAATAATTTATTTTTTAACAAAAAAAAATATAGTCTTATAAAAAGAAGCAAAGACTAAAAAACAAAAATTATTATTAAGTAATAAATTTTAATTTGATTCTGAATAATTTTAGGTTTTGCAATTATATTTTAATTTATATCTATCATATTAATAATAGCATATTATTTTTTTTGATAATTAATATAATGTCTATCAATAAAATTATTTATATTTAGTTTATATTATATATAATTATAATGATTATTATTACAAAATATTGCATTCACATTTTTAAAAAATTTTAAAATTATTATATTTTGAAAGGTTATAAACTTTGAAAATGTGAGAAAATATCACAAATAATTTTTTTTGTTATTTCATTCTTTAAATACAACCTATAAACCACTAAACACTTAAATCAATAACTCCTAAATATCAAAAACCCTAAATAGATAATCCTTTTATAATGTACACACTAAATAATAAATTATAAATCTCAATATTATTTTTTTCATTATAATTTAAAATATTCATTTTAATTATTTATTCGTTTATTTTTATATAAATATTAATTACAAAATAAATTATGAGTTAGACAAATATAATTTATATAAATTATTTTTCATCAAAAAATATAGATAAACTTTTTTAAAGAATAAAAAATTTAAGAACAAAAATATATTATATGGTAAGATATTTTGATTTGCTTCTGAATCATTTTAGGTTTTATAATTATATTTTAATTGATATCTATCTTATTAAAAATAGATTATTTATTTATTATTTGATCATTATTAGAATATTTATCAATAAAATTATTTATATCGAATTTATATGATATATAAATGTAATGATTATTATAACTAAATATTAAATTTACTTTTGAAAAAAAATTAAAAATTATCATATTTTTAAAGGTTAGAACCATTGAAAATATGATAAATTAATAAAAATATATATATTGTTTTTAATTTTTTAAATAAAACCTATAAACTAGTAAATGCATACACAGTTAAATCAGTAAACTACTGAACCCCATAATGGCTAAATACATAAACCAATAAACCGCTATATACTAATTAATAATTAGTAAATTTAATATTTATTTCAATTTATTATAATTTTAAATATTCATTTTAATTATTTATTAGTTTATTTTTATAGAAATATTTATTACAAAATACATAATGAGTGCGACAAATGTAATTTAAATAATTTATTTTTAATCAAAATATATATATATATATACGCTTATAGAAGAAGTAAAAATTTAAAAATTAAAAATTATAATCCAGTAATATATTTTACTTTAATTTTGAATCAATTTGGGTCTTATAAATATTTTTTAATTAATCTCTATCTTATTATTAATAGTTTATCAATTTAATTTTTGATCAGTATTATAATATCTATCGATAAAATTGTTTATATTGAATTTATATGAAATATAATTATTAATATTATAATAACTAAATATTATATTCACATTTCAAAAAATTTTAAATATTATTATATTTTCAAAGGTTATAACATATGAAAATGAGAAAAAATTACAATTTTTTTTTTTTATTTTATTGTCTAAATAAAACCTATAAACCATTAAATGTCTTAAAATATAAATCGCTAAACTCCTAAATGATAAAACTTCTAAATACTTAAACCATTAAAGTAGTATGCATTAATAATAAATCATAAGTCTGATTTTAATTTTTATTCAGTATAATTTTAAATTTTTATTTTAATTATTTATTAGTTTATTTTTATAGAAATATTAATTACAAAATAAATTATTAGTGAGACACATCTAATTTAAATTAAACCAGTATACCCTAAATAATAAATAATAAATCTCAATATTATTTTTTCCATTATAATTTATAATATTCTTTTTAATTTCTTATTTGTTTATTTTTATATAAATATTAAATACAAAATAAATTATGAGTTAGATAAATATAATTTATATAAATTATTTTTTATCAAAAAAATATAGATAAACTTTTTAAAAGATAAAAAAATTTCAAAAAAATTGATTATCATTTAGTAATTTATTTTCCTTTGCTTTTGAATTATTTTAGGTTTTCATATTATATTTTAAATAATATGAATCTTATTCATTATAGATTTTTAATTTATTTTTTGATAATTATTAGAATATCTATTAATAAAAATTGTTTATATTGAATTTATATTATATATAATTATTATGATTATTATAAATAAATATTATATTCACTCTTGAAAAAAATTTAAAAATTATTATATTTTAAAAATTTATAACCTTAAAAATCAGAGAAAAAATAATTAAAATAAATTTTTTGTTATTTTATTTTTAAAATCAAACCTATCCACCATTAAATGCATACTTACTTTAATCAGTAAGCTCATAAACCCCGGATTCCCTTAATACACAAACCTTTTAACATCTATATACTACTTAATGAATAATAAATCTCTTTTTTATGTCTATTTATTATAATTTTAAATATTCATTTTAATTATTTATAGTTTAATTTTTTACAAAAAATAATTACAAAATAAATTTCGAGTGAGACAAATTTTATTTTAATAATTGATTTTTAATAAAAAAATATAAGCTTATAAAAAGAAGGAAAAATTTAGAAATTAAATATTATTATTTAGTAATATATTTTGATTTGATTTTGAATCATTTTGTGTCGTGTAAGTATAAGTTAATTAATATTTATATTTTTAATAATAGTTTATTAATTTAATTTTTGATCATTATTATAATATCTATCATTAAAATTGTTTATATTGAATTTATATGATATATAATTTGTAAGATTAATATAATTATACATGGTATTCACATCACAAAAAATTTTAAAAATTATTTTATTTTCAAAGGTTATAACCTTTGAAAATCAGAAAAAATCTAAAAAACAAAATTTTTATTTTTATTTTATAAATAAAACCTATAAACCACAGAATGCCTAAAAACATAAACCCTACCATCATTTAACAAAAAATTTATCACATCAAGACATGACCTCCAATAAATACATGCACCACAAAGTACTTTCAGGTAATCAGTCATTATAGTATTATTATCGCACAAACACAATTAACTTCCGAGTTCTTATCAAATATAATATGTTAGTATTTATCTAATCAAACAAAAAATAAATAAAATTATAAAAAAAAATAAAACTATTGAAACCACGACATGTACAAATGCCAGAGTTGAATTCACGATATATTATGTCAAATAATGATATCATTCGTTAATATATGCTACCTTTGTCGCAATCTTAAATTTGCAAAAACATATATCAGCAAGTAGAAAAGCAGCCGAATAGCAACTATTTTGCAAAAACTGAATGTGTATTTTATCCATTTCCCCTCCCATCTTTGATCATTCCTAAATTTCAAATCCTCTAGTTGGAACTCTAATCAAATAGTTCTTAATTCTACACCTCTATACTTACCAGCAATGTCATCCAACATGATATAGTGTGAACAGTGTATATTCTATTCGCCATCACCATGAACCTCAAGGGTATAATAGTCAAATTAGACAATTGCACGGCTATTTTACAATGAAAATGTGGAATCACTTGGATTATTTATTTAAAACAAAAAACAATTTAGCATAAGGTAGAATGCTAACCAATCTTTACTTTCCCATCAACAGTTGGATCAGCAATGCTTTTCTGATATTTTAAAGATAATTTAGTTTTTGTTGTGAATTCATCCTCGACTGGCCCAAGTTTGAGTTTTGATGATATTCTCCTGTACATGTCCAAGTTACCTGTCATAAAGATAAGGCTTACAAAGTGAAGATACGGAAAAAGAATTGACTAAATGGATCAGATTCTACGATTGATTGAGAAACTAGGGCAAAGCATGTAATGCGTGAATAAAAAAAACTGAGCTAAGTGTGATCACTAGCCATCACTAGCTATCATTGACACCAACGAACAACAATATTATCATTGCACAATATAGCATAATATGTTTTTCAAAAAAATAAATTAAATAGTAGTAAAAATGTCAAATTTTTTATTTTCGACTGAGCGAGATTTAACAAAATTTTAATTTTAATATTCTTCTATGAATAGTCATCATAATAATCGTCATAAGCCCATATTCCCAGTATTTTTTTATTAGAATACTAATGAAGATCGTACACAATACACAAGACTCCAACTTAGTATTGAGTCTGGAAGAGATTAATATCTCGACAACATTATCTCTGAAAATCAAAAATACTGCATTAGATTAGTTTCGAACCCACGACATGCCACCCTACCTCAATACTATTTTTCTCAAACACGACAATACATATTTTTATAATACATTTCCCAGTAATTATGGGAACTTTTATTGAGATTACATTTGATAATAAAAAAATTGTAATACACATTTATTTATAAAAAAAAGTGTTATTTGAGAAATTTTGATATAAATTTTATGATTCTTTAATCTTTAAAAGTTAAATCTTTAATAAATTCAGGTTATTAATATCACCCAATTTAATAGTGAGTTATTAATACTCTCTATATAAGTTATTCATATACATAGTTTTAACAAATTTAGTAGCGTCTGTCAAACATAATGTGTCGGGCCGACCCATGCCATTTTTAGCCGGCCCAACTGTGCTTTTGTGTCGGGCCAGGTGCACGGTTACTATATCATGTCATGCCTAGCATGACAGGGTTCTGTAGAAGTCAACCTGGTAGAGCCGAAACCCGAATTTAAAAAAAATTCAGGTTTGGCCATTTTAGCGGCACAGTGCCGCGGCGGCGTGCCGCACAATTCTTTTCAACTTTTGCCGGACGAACCTCACCCGTCGATCTCAATTTCTACAGCTAAGGCGATTTCTCGGTTCGTGCCAAGGTATCGTACCCATGGGCTACGGTACCGTGCCGGGCCATCACGGCACAAGGCTCAGTTGGCCTCGGCACGGCATTGGAACAAGCACGTAAAATTTCCGTGCCGGGCCGGGCCAGGCACGGCCAAATAATGTCGTGCCTCGTGCTGATCGGCCCGGCCCGGTTGAAACCTTTGAGTTGTGACCAATTTTTTTCATACTTGGATTTGATTGGTATAATCCAATTAATTCTAGTTAGCTTGACCAAATTTGATAGTAAAACTTTTATCACACTATTTTCTTGCATCTTTTCTTGATCAAATTCTCTCCAATCAAATCACATATAAGTGATTCCTGCAAACGCAGCCCAGACATGATAGTTATTTCTTTTAATTGTGTATTTTTGTGTATTTGGTGTTTTTTTGTGAATTTTTAGTTTACTTCCATTAGTTTTCAGTATACTTGGTTTGTATAAAATCTCATTTTCTAATCTGAGAAAATGTAACATAAGACTATTAGTTATGCATCATTGGATATCTGAGTTATACCTAGCAATTTGAGCTGCCCAAAGAAAGCTATTTTTGCCTACCCTGCCCAAATAAGCATCATGCAAGATAGACCCAATTGTGCAAAAGTAATAACCAGCACAATCTTTATCATCATTATTCAGTTCATATCATTTTCTACCATGCACAAATTCAAGCTATTCATTTTCAGACAGAACTATTGCATATAAGAATAATTTTTTAAGAAATTATTAAAAAGCATTTAATAAAATAAATTTTATGTATAATTACTATGGGTGAAATTCTTACACTTAAGTATTACAAAAAAATATAAAATAATCATCAAAATATATTTATCATATAATCAAAGTTGATAACATAGATTTATAATATAGTATTTTCATCCAAAAATTAAATTGTCAACTTCTTTTTGATATTATCAACTTGTCAATCTGAATAATTTATAGGATGAATAATTTTTTATTCAAATGTTCAACCTACATGATATATATATATATATATATATATATATATATATATATATATATATATTTAATTTATAAGATGAATATTATCAACTTGTCAAATGTTCAATCTGAAACCATACCTAGACATTCCCTAATTCTCTTATTACTCGGTAAGTTTATCTTTGTGAGTTTTCTTACACATCGATCTAGTAAAGTCATCATAGAAAATTAAATTCTTTAGAAGCTCGACATTTTGAATAATAAATCATGATTAGACTAAAAATTATCTTATAATAGTTTTTTTTTAAACTTTTATATATATATATATATATATATATATATATATATATATATATATTATATTATCACATAAAATTTCTAGCATCATGCTTTATTTCATTTATTTGACTTTAATATTATTGTCTATATATTTTTATGATTTCAACATATCTTTGCATTGTAAATCATAAATAATAATATTTTAGTTTTTTTTATTTTACTTTTTATTTTTGTATTTTACATTTATAATTGGAGCATCGAACATATAAGTTGTCTCAAATAATTATTTCTCGCTACATCCTACCAAAGACAAGATTGCCGACCCTAGAGAGAATCCATATGTTACGAACATAGAAAAACATAATCAAAAAATAATAATAACAAAAATAGTCAATAATAAGATTTACAATATACAAAAGAAAATATTATCTTATAAATAGCAATATAAATAAATTTGGGCAGCACACCCATGAAAAAAAAAATTAAATAAAAAATTTAATATAAAAAATTAGTCATCATCAAGTTGGCACATAATATTTAGAACACCAAACTTGAAAAAAATAAAAGTTTGGCCTCCAAACAACCTTTATAATAAATGTTGTCTGACAAATCTATTATAAAAATACAAACTATAATAATGATCATATCCTAAATTTTCCTACCAAAATAAGAACTAATTTACCTCTATAAACTTAATTTGATCATGTAATAAAGAATTAGTTTTTATTTGTTTCATTATTTAGCTATCACGATAATATAGTAGTCGTGGGGGTAAATGGCTATCAAATGTCTTAACAATGGCTTATCCATGGAATCTCATATATAACTATAATTATCACTCTAAACTTTACATCAGCATTAAAAATCATAACTATCAAATGACTCTTATTTACCTATGAGTTATGATTATCTCTAAAAAATGTAATAACTTATTTTCTCTATGTGCAAACTACTTCACATCTGAAATTCAATTATCTGACTAGCAGAAAACATCCATGATTATTAACGAGATGTTAGAGCTTAGAGATTTCTTCACAAATTTAATCAAGCAAAAAGTAATATGAAAGTAATCATATAAAGAAAAATTAAGAACATTATTAATGATAATAACTACAACTATTATATTTGATCTCGCGATAGTAAAATAATTAATTTTTCATATAATTATCTAAGTATCAAGTCAATTCAGTTGAAAAGTTGATATCAGATAAAAGATATGTATCTAACTCGATAGAAATATCAGCTAAAGTATAATACAAAAGACCGATCTCTAAGAAAACAAATAAAGGATACCTTCTATATGACAATACAATACTTGTATCGTCATAAGCCAACTCAATCCATGAAAAATATGTTTATCCCAATATTCTCCATTCGATATTATAATTGAAAATACTTCTTTAGTTGAATGATTCTTAAATTATCATCTTTCTTTTAAAAAATCATAAACAATCAATAAGTTCAATTTGTAATACCTTGGAGAGATGTAAAACACAAAAAATGCTCGCAAATATTTAAAAAAAAAAATTAAAAAATCGCTTTAAAATAAAAGACGTGAGACAGCACACGATAAGAAAAACTAAAAAAAATATTTAATTAATGAAGTAGCAGATGATTAAAGCAACATATCACCAAAAATATTATATACTATTTTCACCAAGAATAAATTTTATAGTCATTTCAATCATATATATATATATATATATAATTATAAAAGGATATACCTGCATTGCAAGTGTATTGAATAATCACATGATCAGTATAATAGGTGTTAAGCTATTATACATATAATTTAGTGTATTCTCACTAATAAAAAATTTTATGTTTTTATTAAATTAAACTTTAAATTAATTTATTAAAAAATAACAAAAATCTTAGATTTATTCAACATAAAAAAGTAGGTCAAATGAGTACAAACCTCAAAAAAAAGAGACAAAGTATGTTAAGTCAATTAAAATTTTTATTCAAACAAGACTTCAAAAATATGAGTAAATCAAATTGACTGAGTTCTTATTCATACTGTTTGATAGAAAGGATTGAGAAATCTAATATATTTTTCTATCCTACAGACTACACAATATAATATAGAAATATCCAGCATACTAGTATCCAGGATTCTCAATTTCTCTAGAGATTGATGAGTGTGCCCATTTGATCTTGGAAAGCCCACGAGAATAAAGAAAACTATCGCATTCATAGATAATTAATTTTTATTCAATTAGTTAATAATAAAAAATAAGATAATTTATCTAATTGGCATGAACTATCAAGATTAGATATTAATTACTATTTTATCATATACCAAAATAATATAAAATTTTGATATATTAAATTTATGAAAATCATACCAATTAATTTTTCTCATATTATCAAAAATGAGATGTAATATATTGATCCCTGTGGTATCTTGTATAACATCAAAATTTATTTTTCCAGATATTATGAATATTAGTTTAAATAGGAAAATAAAATTCTAACTAAATATTATAAAAATTTTAACATATTTAAAGTATTGAAAAAATATACTTATGATTCTTCAAATATTATAACTAAATGATAACTTACATGATGAAACCAAAATTTTAAACTATAAAGATAAAATATATATAGAGTGACTAGATAATGATCATGATTCAGGACTAGGAACATTAGTAGATATTTAATTAGCATTAATTTTATTTTTATTTTTTTCATATACAAATAATTTATCACTTTGAAATTTGAATTTATTTTATATTTCTTATTGTATTTTACTTTAAATTGCACTTTTTAATAACAAATATTTTTTTAATATTATTTAAATTTTTCTTTTTATAATTTTTATATAGTATATATTATATTATATAAATAAAAATATAATATAAGTAGGGCACGAGTCTATATTGTAGATGGCTCTAAGGCCCTAGGCCCTTAGGCTAGGTCGATTGGAGTTTGCATTGTACCAAACCCATTCCAAAGGGCCCAAGCTAGGCTCCAGCAATTCAGACTAGCCTCGCCACACCTGGGGCCCCAGGCTAGCCTAGATCACACCTAGGCTAATTTAGAATAGTCCATGCTCACCTACACAGCACCCTTTCCAACATGTTTGAAATTTCTAGCTTTATGTATTTTTTACATTTATTAATAATATTTTAATTTACATGATTAATACTTCTTTGGTCTAAGTTAAACTTTTTCTATTTTCTAATTATTTTCTTAAATAAAAAAAATTAATTTAATAGGAACATAAAAAATAAAACATGATAAGATATTAAAACATATGTCAAATATTTTCTATACTTACCATATAAATCATGAGAACATACATCAATCTTCTAGTATTAGCACACTCACACATAACTGGATTGCAGAAATAATTATTTGCCTTTCGATTTTTAAGAGTATATATTTTGCACACGCTCTCTTTCCATGGCAAGACAATATGATACTTAGAGCCTTATGTCAATACCCAACAAAGATACAAGTTACTTTCTCTAAAGTCAAATAAAATATTAATGATTACTAACATTATTTTTTTTTTTGCATAGGAATGGTATAAGTCCATAAGTTGTACATAGATTCATTATATTTTCTCTCTCATTTAATTCTACTTGTACCTCAAGTTAATACAAAAAATTACGTGTTTGTTATATTTAAACTTGTTGATTCACAAAATTATATCACTCCTATAAATAGATTATATGTGCTAATAAGTAAATATTATGTTAATTCTAGAAATAGTAAAGTTTCCCAAGAAAATAAATTTTTCTCTTATCCAAAATACATAATAATACATGAGTCTATTGCATCAAAAACACATACTGAGCTAAAAATAAATAATTTGACCAAATAGAACATAAGAGTTCGTATTATCAAAATGAAACATAAACAATTTATTCAAACCAAAGAGACATCTAATAAGAAGTCAGATTATCATGAAGCAGTAGATGAGATATATTCAACACTCAATTTCATATATTATATAATACTCATGTGTTCTTTTTTGTTTTTTAATCTTGTTCTCTTAATTGTACTAAAAAACTTTAGAAAATGTTTAAAGATAAATCATTCATTAATAAGATTTGAGAACTAATATATTGACAAATAAAAAGATATATTATTAGTAGAAACTATAAAGTAGATGTGATAAACAAGTCAGGTGGCCCAACACCAGCCTATGGCACAGCCTTGATAACACGACCCAGGTACAACCCAACACGATGTGAGTTGTACATGGAATAGACACAGGCCAAATTTTATTTGGCATGGCAAGGCACAACACAATGGTCTTCACAGGACAAAACCAACCTAGTGACAAAACAACCCTAATCACACTCATATCAACCCCCAGGTTGCCAAAATATTTAGACGCATGCCTGGTTGAAATTTTTAAACACAAACAAAGTTTGTGTTAGGTTTGGAGTTAAATTGTTAGAAACTCAAGGCTAGCCTGAACCTAATAAGAAAAATTAAAAAAAAAAGTACTTCGCCTCTACTTTTTATTGGCATAACAAGCCATGTTTTTTTTATGATGTGAACAATCATGCTCCCAAAAATATCTTACTATGCCTATAAAAATTACTCTCTTACTAGTTTGGATTGAACTGGAGCTGGTCAAGTCCAGCTCTAGCTTGCCAGGAGCAAACCCGAACTAGCATGGGTTCGAATTATTTTGGGTCGAACATGGTCAAGCATGACCTAGCACGACCCGAGCAACCTGCAGGCCAACAGATCATACCATGCAACCCTTTGGCATACATCAAAAAGAATAATTTCTAAATTTAAATTGTCTTATATTTCATTAAAAAAGAATAAAGATTACAATATGAATAATTCAACAAAGCAAGAAAATGCATATATACAAGAATAAAAACGTGAAATGAAAATAAAAAATAATATTTTTTATAGAATTAAATGATGAACAATATCGTTTTTTTATCTTTTTTATTTTATTATAATATTTGTGTGAGATTACATAAACACTAACATATTAAATTTCATAAAAACTCTGAAATTAAATATATTTAAATAACAATAATATTATGATAGTTGAACACCTAAAAAATTCATGTATTATGAGTGTGTGTGTGTGTGTGTGTGTGTGTAATTTAAAGATATCTCTTAGTACAATACGAAGTATTTTTGTCCAAGGTAGTAGTAGGTCTTGAGTCTGATAGACATAAACTTTGATTATCAAAGATAAGATTGTCAAGATATTAATTCTCTTAGATCTCTAGCTAAATGAGAACTTTATGCATTGGGTACGACCTTCACAATCTCCATATTATCTTTTATATTTTTTATATTTTAGTTTCCCATGTTTTATTATTATTTATCATAATTATTTATGTGTATTTTTTATGTTTCATTTTTATTCAAACATGATATATTGATATATTTAAAATAATAATATATAAAATTTATTTTATTTATATTTATATTAACACGTATTTAACACTAATAAATTATCAATACATGTGCTTATTTTAATAAAAAAATAGATGATGACATAAGACACAAACATTGGCCCCCGGTCAAGTCTCAAGCGAGGAGCAAGTATGGTTCCGATCTGTGTTTTATGCTTTTTAAAACCATGGCCCACACAATTCAAGAATGGCAAGGCAAGGATGAGGCAAATTGTTGAGATTGGTAATCTCGTGTGATTATAAAAGAACTTTTTGATGGATAAGTGTATTTCATCCTGAAATGAAGAATCACCCAATTTTGCTAAAATTATTTATTTTAAAACTACCACAAAACATAATAAACCAGAATGTTATCCCAAACACATGTTAAAAAATTAACTTTAGAATCTCTCTATCAAGATTTTAAATACCATGTTTCACAGAGTTCCAGAGCTCCAATTGATCTGATTGAGACATCTGCATAACATTTTTGCAGTTTCCATTTATTATGTAGTCAGCCTGCAAAATACTTCTCAAAAATTAATCACAGAGCACACTTTTTCTTTTATACGCCAAGAGCATCCTATTCCTACCTCAAAAAAAAACACACATACCGCAACAATACAACCATAGATGAAAATGTCAACTGATATGCAACAATTATTTCAAGCATCAACCAACAATGAAATGATAAAGGAAAGCAAAAGTCATTTTCTCAAAAAATTGGCCACTATTCTGATATTCCACCACTATACCACAATATATTGGTGGAATATATTGTCCAAAAAAAAGAATTTGCCGAAAAATTGCAACTTGTAAAAAAATATGATGTTTTGTGAATTAAAAAAAACCACCACCTTTGGGAAAAAATCCACTGCAGCTACATCGGGATTTAATTAAAAAATAATTTTATCCAATAATTATAATTAATTTCTTAAGTCTAGTTTGGCCAAAGAAAAATTATCAATACCCAAATTTTCTTTTGGGTATTGAATGATTATTGCAATAAAATAAGTTACAATTTCTGTAATATTTATTTACAATTTTCACTCTTATGATATGAGCACATAAGGAAAAATATTTCTTTCAATTAGAGAGTTTTATTAGTTTGTATCTGACTTCACTAATTCTACATGGTATCAGAGCTCAGATCTACAAACCCTAAAGATTGTGTGCAACAATGTGTGTGTGCGCATGGTTATGTTGGCCATAAGTGCGAACCATGTGTGAGGTTTACATGGGGCATGCCCGTGGTACAATGTGTGCATGATGTGGTGTTGATGGGTGTGTATGTGGTGCAGTGTTGGTGTCGACGCAGTGTTAGCGTCAGCATAGTGTTGGGGTCGATGTGGCAAAGTGACAATGTGAGTGCATCATCGATGCAGAGTTGGTATCAAAGAAGCATTGTGGATTGTGGTCATGACATCAACGTAGCATTGGCATCGACACTGGGTTAGTGTGTCTGCTGCAAAATGTAACAGTGTGTGCAGTGAGCATAAAAGTGTAACAGTGCGTGCAGTGAGCAGGCAAGTGTTAACAGTGTGTGCAGTGAGCATGAAAGGGTTAACAGGGAGGGCAGTGAGCATGAAAGGGTTAACAGGGAGGGCAGTGAGCATGAAAGTGTAACTCTGTGTGCAGTGAGAATGAAAGGGTTAACAATGTGTGCAGCGAGCATTAAAGTGTAACAGTGTGTGCAGCGAGCATGAAAGCGTAACAGTGTGTGCAGCGAGCATGAAAGCGTAACAGTGTGTGCAGCGAGCATGAAAGCGTATCAGTGTGTGCAGCGAGCATGAAAGCGTAACAGTGTGTGCAGCGAGCATGAAAGTGCAAGTGTGTGCAGTGAGCATGAAGGTGTAACAGTGCGTGCAATGAGCATGGTGTAACAGTGTGTGCAGTGCGACGTGCAGTGTGGTGGAGTGTAGTATTGTGTGGCATAGAGCAGTGTAGCAATGTGGACATGCAATTTTACTTATTACAATTATTTCAGTTATTATTATGGGATCTTGCAGTATCCTCATAGTTTTAAAAAGCACAAAGCACACCAAGGCGCACCAAGGCGCAATGGTTTCTTGGAGACTTGAGGCGCAAGTCGCACATAAGGCGTGGACTTTTGTGAAGTGAATATGACTTTATATGCACATAAATTTTTATTAAATATAATTCTATTGATAAAAAATAAATGTTCCTAATATTTAAATAAATTTTGATAAAAAAAATAAATAAAATTATATAAATTTCATTATATAATTACAAATTTTTGCGAATACATATATTTTAAAAAAAATATATAATATAGAAGGCGCACCTCTTCAGTAAGATGCATACCTTGGAAGACGAGGCGCTATAGCTAGGAAGTGATTGTGTCTTGAGCCTATGCAGGCCTTAAGCCCGCCTTTCACAACTATGAGATTGAGACTAAAAGAACATAAAGAGCCGAAGCAGATTATTATTTATTTCTCTTATTTCACATTGTTAGTTGTGCAGTTCATGAAGGTAATCTCTCAAAAAGTGGATGTGCCTACATGATTAAAACAAAGATGATATTATTATATTCTTTACTGATAGTTCTGTGAAATATGATATCATAGTCAAATTCTGAATTATCATATTTTTATCTCCATGACAGAGATTTATTATCAAACCTTGTAGTATATTTATAAATTATAAACAAAAATTTAATAACTAAAAGATTGAGTGAACATAATTTTTAGTAAAACTAATTATAAAAATATAAAATTATACAATCATCTTGGCATCTTCAAATATGTTAGGTAATTCCACTTCCACGTTTATGATTTCACAGATTCAGAAGAAGAGAAGAATAAAAAACAACAAATAATATATATATATCCACAACTACAATCCAACACAACCACAACAGAATCAAAACCACAACAAAAAATACAAAATAATGTGGTTCGCTGGTCATTCACCACGACTAATAACATCCACTAGAAAAATACTTATGTGTTTACAGATTATAACCAAATTAAAAAATTCTCATAGTTTGTGAGCAGAAATAGTCACGATTAAAATCACCCAAAGAGGAGAAAAGACTGAGATGAACAGTTCCACACTAAAATTATAGCAGCGTAAAACAAAAATAAAAAACCAATTTATATCAATACAGTTTTTCGATTTAGTTAAACGGAGCGGGTTGGATCACTTGGCGAACCAGGTTCTGCTCCAAGAATTCTATGACCGACTAATCGGACAGCGAGACCTCAATTATTATGTTATTGCTACATTCCCGACCTCTTAATATTTTCTTTCATGCACTTATATGAATATATTAAAACAGAACAATATTTTGGTTATATATCCAGTTTATCAATACAAATTATATACAACAAAATTAAAATAAAATTTAATTAATAATGATGATATATCTCTCTAAATAAGATAGTCAAAGATTGTTGAGAGATATTTCATTTGTCGTTACTTGGAGGCAGGAAGAATACCAATCATAATAGATGTAATGGCACGAGATTCTTAATATAATATATATGATGTTGAAAAAATTTTCCTATGATGAAGTAGTATTGGAGTAATTTTCAAAAAAACAAACATGAACGTTGCAGATTGTTGAGAGAGTAAAGCCTCGAGATGGCAAAAGATTCAAGCAACCCAACCAAGCATACATCCCGCCACATGAAAACTCAAACTTGGCATGAGTGCCCTATCAAGACTAGACATGGGTCGAGACATTGTTAATTTGTGACCAAGTAATGATTAAAATATCGATTTCTACGCATATATCAGTACTTGAATTTTACGGATATATCGGATATATCAAAGATATATCAATGTGTATTTGAATATGAGCACCAATCAAGAATAGATATATCAATTTTAATGAATTTATCGATACTTTAAATTTACAAATATATCAGAGATATATCGGTGGATATATCGAAAATTTTTATAATTAGACCCAAGCACTATGTATAATGTCATGCACTGCTTTTTAAAGAAAGACCATTTTGATTCCATTGTTTGGCATGATCAAACTATTGTATTCAACCCGTCGATAAAATCCAACATTTGGCTTTTCCCAACAAAAATACTAAACAAATAAATATTTTTATATATGAATATAAAGATCGTACCCGATGAACAATATTCCTACTTTAGCTAAAAGACTATATAGATTAATATCTCAACAATCTTACTCTTAGAATTCAAAAAGATCATATATTATGAGTCTCGAACCCGAGACCTATAACCTTTAGACGAAGACAATTATCATCACATCAAGGAAAAACTTTCACCAAAAGCATGCAGCACAAAGATTTCCAAGTGATTAGTTATCCCAGTAATATCCTTAAACAAATACTTTTAAATTCAAAATTTTTATAAGATCCAGTATATTAATGTTTGTGCAATTGTTCTAATTATCTGACTATTAATATATTATATATATTCTATGCAATCAATATAATTAGTTGATTACAAAATTATCTTTGGCATGTTCACTCAAACACAACTCCTTTATACCAAGGTATTGGAAAAAAGTCCTTTGGACATGATGTGAGTGTAATATCAAAAAATTTAAAATAATACTTCATTTAGAATAACATAATGTAGTGTAGATTATATGTCTTCTCTCTTACAGTAAAATTTCCTTCTAAATATTAGAGTATATTAAATTTTTTTCTTGTTTATTCTCAACTTACTCATCAACAATCCAATACTAGCAAAGTTAAAAAAATTATATCCTAATTTTAATAATATTTCTATACTATAATATGCAATGTGTCAATTAAAAAAAAAATATCAGAGCTTCTTATCTTTAATGCCAACCAAATATTTCTATACACTCAAAAAAAAAAGGAATCTAATTGAGATAAGACAAAAACAAATTAAATACTTAATTATCTTTATTGATAAATAGTCACAATATATGTAAACATTTCTTATTCATGATAAATCACATATACTTTTTATTTTTAAAATATTTCATAAAATAATTAAAATCAATTTAATAAAATTATCAAAAAAATAAGAAATAAAAATGCATTATAATACATGTGAATCAAATTCAACAGACATAATATGAATCATGAAATTATATATTAAACTTCTTGTGCATACACATCCCACAAGATAAAATTTCTAAAAGGAACAAAAAATAGGCATCTGGTTAGGATGATTATGACATCCTACATGGAAGGAGCCTTCAGATATATTTTTATAGAGATATAATTTTCACTAAAAATTACTAAATCAACCAGAATGCTTATCAACTTTCTCAATGCACACTCTTTTTGATTATTTAGCTCGTCTCCCAATATTTTTAAAAATACTTATTTTATCAATAAAATATAAATATTTTTTACTATAAACTAATAAAATTTTAGTGAATGTTGAAGTTATAATTTTTAAGCATTAGTTATTTTTTAGGAACTATAACACAAGTAAATATGCAAAAGATATATTTAAACTAATTATTTTTCTACTTTATGATGATATTCATGTATAGTCATCATATGTGTCAATAGGTACAAATTTGTTAATTTTAGAGAGAGCAAAGTTCCTTAGAAGAGAAAATCTCATTCGAATCTAGAAGACAAATAACTTACGAGTCCATTCTAAATTAAATTCATAATAAATTAGATTCTAGTATACATGACCACCCGAGGGTCAGGACTTGGGACTTACACTAGTACGATGTGACATGCACATGTTCAAACATAAATAAGTCTACAAATAAGCTAAATGAGCTAAACTTCTGATCTACACTTCTGATCACTCTTCAAAAAGAAAAGAAAAATTATAATCATCACTTGATCTCAGATGTATTATTGTATACACGTTTTCTCTTTTCCCTCACTTCTTGAACTACTTTTCTAAACAATATTGGGATACCCAAATCTTATTCTAGCATCATTATTTCATTCAAGAATACACCGAGCCATGTTGGACAAGAGAAATATTTCACTCCAATAAAACATGAGAACTAATATAACAATCTACGCAAAAACCTGTTAGTTGGTTGCTGGTAAGTATTCATTGTAAAGCATTGTCCAAATAAAAATATAGATCTTAAGACAAAACTTATTATGAGAAAATTAACTAAATATTTAATATCAACTATCATAACAATTTCTCTCCAATGATCAACATGCTCTCTAAATAAATTTTCTAAATAAATTCTTATATAAAAAATATTTTTCTTTATAATAATCTTAAAAAGAAAATATATATGATCAAACAGCTGGGTTCAGAGGATGTACCAGCTAATTATGATGATAAAATAAATTGTCTAAAAATGAAACTCATAACAAAAATATCTATTTGAACTTTTAATGTTGATTATCAAAATATTCTCTTTAATAATCAAGGTGAGTTTCATACTAATACTCATATCACTATCAGTAAGACAAATATTATTTTAATTCATAGAAAGAGACATTAAATAAAAGATACATATAGAGCAAAGAAACCACCCAATTTTTGAAACCTTACGAAATATTTAGATACAATATATAGAAAGTGGAAGATCTTATACAACTGAAACCAAACCCTAAAAGTATGAATTGCCAAATTTAATGTTATTATTACCTTGTTTGATTTTCACATGCATTTTATTAATTATTTATTTTCTTAGAGGAGTTATGATTCAATATTTATTTGTTGATTGTATATATAAATAATAATGAGAGATGATATTATTCATTATATTTTAATTATGAGAAATGATAAGTTATGAAACATTCAACTCAATAATTACTTTTAATCATAATTTCAAAATAAAAATCATAAATATTTTTTTAGGAATAAAATAATTTATAATCATAGAAATATTATATTATCATATGAAAGATATATATTAGATACACAAAAAAATATCATTTAAGTCCACTCCAACAGTTACACCTACAAAGCTAATTAATTATCTTTTATATGATAGAAAATCTAATTAAATATAATGACTTATTGCTAAATAATAAATTTTTTGGATAAAACATTTTAATCTAGTTATTTAAAATATTTAATTGATAAAATTACAAATTTTATTAATAAGATTTATTTCCTTATGATTCTTAATGTATATTAAAAAACTATTAATGAATATGTTAAACATTACATGTAGTGCATCATGATGAAAAATTTTGAATTATATTTGAAAATACAAATGATAAAATTATTTACAATATTACAACTTATTAATTTATAAAAAATAATTAAACTTCAATTTTTTTTGAAAATTTATAAGAAAAAGCACTAAATTATAATATCAATATATGAATAACTTCACCCCTCCCATAGGGAGCTTAGCTGGTTAAGACTCTTGGCAATGTCCAGGAGGTCACGAGTTCAAGTCTTACCGGTGGAGGGTACTGGGAATATTATTTAGCTGCTAGGTTCTCCGGGGACCCAAGGGGACATAAGGGTCCACGTAAGTGGACATTGAAGCCCTTAGTTCTCAATATATATTTATATATATATGAATATATTTATATGAATATATATATAAAAGTAATGCAACACTATCAATCATAGTTTCTTAATTAAAAATAAGAAATAATAATGAGTAGCAAAAATGAAGAAAAAAAACTAAAAAAAAAAAAACTCACAACAAAAGTTGACTAAATATTTGATGATGATATATTAAAATGAGATGATATTGACTGAGGCAATGGGATAGAAAAGATTGTATGTCTATATTAAAAAAAAATTTAACTTCAAGTTTTATGAGCATATCTTCTCTTTCCATATTAAATAAAGATGAAATAATTATATTAATAATTCATCATGAGAAGAGAATGTAATAGTATATCAAAGTGTCATTAATGATAAAAATGACTATTTTTTAAAATTTAAATGATTAGTAGCATTTTTTTATTTGTATTTCAATGTATTCTTAGTATTTTTTATTATTATTTATCACAAGTATTTATGTATATTCTTTTTTATATATTATTTTTATTAAATCATTATAAATTAATACATTTAAAATTATAATATATACAATTTACTTTTAATTGAAGTTTATATATATATATATATATATATATATATAACATAAGGCACTCTCCTAGGTACAATTACTTCGCCTCATACAAGGATAAGGCATGATACCTATGTGTACCTTGCACTTTTTAAAAGCATAGACTACACAATTCAAGAATAGCAAGGCAAGGCAAGGCAAGGATGAGACATTTTATTGACATCAATAAACTTGTGATTATAAATAAAGTTTTTGATTGACACATGCAGTTCATCCTTAAATGAAGCACTATCCCATTTCTCATAGACTATTTATTCTGAATCTATCAAAATACATAATAAATCAAATCATTAGATTAAAAATATGCTTGATAAATATAAAAATCAATAAATTAAAATAATAAAAAATAATATCTATCTAAATAAGATATACAAAAAACTATAAATAATATATAACATGAATTGGGATAGCCAACATGTAAGGTATTCTCATAAATAAAATATAAAAGAAAAAAGAAAAAAATAAACAAACAATATAATATCTCCTCTCAAAAGTTGATGTATAAATATCTAAAATATCAAATTTTAAAAAAAAAATAAGTTAAGATTTCTTCAAAATATTCGTGTAGATTTATGTAGACATCTATGTCTTGAGTACACAAGCTTTAATATTAGTCTTGTCTTTAAATAGTAATCACAAAAAAAAAATTATCACAAATAATGGTAATATTGACAAAAGTAACACACTATCGAAAAAAATAATATAGTGACAATCTGTCATTGTTTTGCAATTCTAGGATCATGTTGAATATAATTATTAAAATAAACATAAAAAACAAACACATAGCTTTTGTTTTTTAAATATAAAAAAGAACAAAAAATAATACATTATAGACACTTCACACGTACAATAAGGAACTGAAGTAAAGGAATAATAAATAATAATTTCAACTAGTTTATATTATGTACAATTATTTAAGGAAAACAATAAATATCGTATTATTTTAACTTCTTCCAGATAATAATCACTATTGATTTCTAATTACACACAATGAGAGAGTAATAAATACATACACCTCAAGTAAACATGCATGTTTGGGAGCTCTCACATTTGGATTGTGGTACTAGTGTGGACAGACTTGTGCAGACAAAGAAGAGAGCAGTCTCATGACGAGCGGGCATTCTACTTCTCCCACGTCAATCAGGTGCAACGAGTAAACCCATCTCTGGATAAGAAGTTTCTTCAACATCAGAACTTAATTTCACGTTTCTACAGGACCACTAGAGTGGATGTCTCCTCGAAGAAAGTTTCAACAAACCTCAAAAAGTAAAAAGAGTAAAATCATATGCCGCTTGACTGTTTAGGCAATTAAGTAGGACAAGAAAAATGCAACAATCCCAATATATGAGGAGCAAGGGTAGTGTTTTTATTTCAACACTAGCAGCAAGACCATCGCAAATTAAAAAACATTTAAACGTGAGATGTCAATTTGTTCTCACAATCCCAAACGGAATTGCATTGACTTGAATGAAAGCCAGGGTGGAATGAAAACTAATCAGGTGAGGAATTATGAACCAACCTCTTTCAATGAATTAATGAAGCTCCATTTAACTGACTCTTCACCTTCGCAAGGGACCAACAAATCTCTTGGATATCCTCTAAAATGAACCTGAAAAAAGAAATGAAAGCAACCTTAGAAAATTAGAAAGTTTGTATTTGGCACAATGGCTATACAAAAGATATGCTAATACCGCCACCAACATATTCATAAGTAAGCACACACACTTTAAAAGCCAGTCATTTAATAACTGTTGAGGTTTAGTTTAACTTTTTTATTTATTATTTTTTCATTTGTTATTTTTCAATATTCGAGAGCACTCAACTTGAAGGCTGTCCCAAATTATATATATATATATATATAATTTATGCTGAATATTGAACTTTGCTTTCTCAAATTAATAAAATTTTAATTTTTTATCATTTATCATCCCTCTCTCTACTCCTTCCTTAGGTCATAACCCTAATCCTACGCGAATTAGCATTGAGCATGTTATCAAATGATAGTTTTCGACTTAGTGGATGCCACAACCAAGTGTGCAGGTGATGGCGCACCCTCTATCAGTGTTGGCGAAAATAATCATCACGAGTTTACCATGCCAACGATAGCACAAGGGGTTTGCGACAACGATGGTAGCTATGTCATTCTATAACAATAAATAATCACATACAATGAGTATTTTAGAATTTTTATTAGTGCTCAAAGACCATAGAAATTCCAACTATGTGTTTCAGATGATTAAGAAGATCCTTCGCGGTTATCTTGACCATAAGATAATATTATATTTTTTAGCTATATAAATTTCTATTTTTGAGAATTTTACATAAAATTATAATATTTATAATTATTATTTCTAAATTGACATTTGTGTGAATGCGTGAAGTATTGTGAGAAATTAAAATTAGAATTAGTATATGATCACTATTAATAACTTGATAAAAATTAATGATGGATATTGATATATATTCTTTTTGTGCTACATCAATAAGGATATAATTTGTAGCCCAATAATACATAAATCATTTATTGAAAACTCACATCAAATTTAGATTAATAAATGGATGATGATTGATGCACAGCTACTAATGCACATATAGTAGTCATTTAGCTCCAACATATCAAATGTGTTTGGCTAATGTGATACTTATATGAGAGTTTGAGATTTGGCCAATTCAATATAATCTTCATAAATATTTTATTTATATGATAATAAGGTGACTCATTATACAACTTTGACATGACTGCGGAAGATGACTATTAGTATGAAACATGTGTTGATAGATAAAATGCATTGAAAAGATTCGACGATGAGATTTATAGCATCATTTAAATGAATTTATCAAAAAGATGATATGTTACTTTGCAGACAAATTCTTAGAGAGAAGATATTTTTTTTTTCTCATTGGTTTATCAAATAGTGATTTATGCAACTAAAATTATATCTTGATAGAGTAAAGTTAGTATTATCAATCATAACACTGCAGTATTTTCATCACACGATATTTAAAGAACTATGAGAAATAGAATATGTATGCTATGAGGTAAAAAGACAATAAAGATATTTTTTTTTGTTGGAGGTTGAGTCATTCTCAAAAGAGTTGCAAGACGTTACACTCGGGATTAGAAAAAAATTTTGGAGATTCAAAGATTATACATCAGACTAAGAGACCTGCTCAATTTGATTCTTCTATAATCATATCTGCTAGTATGGCTACACTAATATTTCCTCGGAATGAGTATGCCAAACTATATTCTTTGGGTGCTACTAGTTTAGGCACATCTACATACACTACATGTTCTGCACACTACCTCACTCCAAATTTGTTGGTAGTGGAATTGAGAGCAAATCACTAATAATCACACTCTTTTTATTCCTTTTATTGGGTCTAAAGCCATTGACTTGTCATGGACAAAAATATCATTGTCCAGATCAAGAGCACAATAATATCAATGATGATCATTTCTTTTTTATCCATATCTTACATGCATCAAAGTTATAATATTATAGTTTATTTTTTGTCAATTACTTTATAAAGAAATAAGATTTTAACATTGTTCCTCTTCTTCAAGTATTTTTATATAAAAATATCTAACCAGACAGATGCCTTTACAATGTATTAAGAAAGATATTTATATATTATTAATTAATTAATAAATCACTCTCAACTAACACATTCTCACTGGACAAGCTAATGATTCTAAAACTAAGAATCACAGTGAGTGCTGCATATTAAGTAAAAATATATCAATTAGAAAATCATACAAAATCTTTTCATTTGACACATTAAGAAAGTACTAGAAAAGACCTATTTCATATGAATCACATTACATTTAGATATTACGTATGATGATTATGTATGATAGCTTTAGATATTTTTTAAACTTTTTTTAATTATTACATTCAATTTACATAGTTGTACCCATTTAAATATGTTAGAGTTTTGCCTTTTTTATGAAATTTCATTAAAAATAAAAAATATGTTTGACTGTGTCATTGAGATGTTGAAAGGTGACAATACATTACAATGCACTTCTTATTATTTTTTTTATTTCATTGAACAGGATAAAATAAATGATCAAATATTTAGTGCTGACATTCTTACACTAGATGAAATAGCTGAAAGAAAGAAACATCTGATTGAAAAGGCTGTGACACTCCTACTCATAATTATTTGAGACACAAAACACACCGAGGCATAAAAACCTTTTAAAGCCTTAAGGAGTAAGGCATATTTAAGGCATGTGCTTTTTTTGAGAAGCGCAATCTACATAAAAATATATAAAAATTATATATTTCACTAAGCAATTATCTATAATTGTTATCAAGGAATAAAATACAATCAACTAAATAATATCAAACATAAAAATCATATAACAATAATATTTTCAATCATCATGATCATTCAAAATTATATAATAAAATAATTAAATTTTAATAATCCAACAAATAAATATAATTAGTTTGTGTCAAATAATGGTAGGGAAAAAATATAATAATTTATGTGGGGTGGAGATTTTAAAAATATGTGTTGGAGACATTTAATATTCTATTTTAATGTTTGTGTGATTCACTTTTGTGTGGCATGTATTGCATTAAGTTTTTTTTTTTTGTTAGGGGAGGGGGTATTGCATCGGGTTCACTTTTGAGAGGGGAGTATATTCCTAGCATGTCAAAAAATACACCTACTAACTCACCATTTAATCCAGATATAAATTGATATATAAATATTAGTTCATTAGTTAATTTTACTAGATATACAAGAATTATAAAAAAAAAATAAAATAGCTGATAGTGATCAGGTCATATATTACTGATGATGTTAGTATAATTGATTATTTTTTTATATTTTCCTATATATATTCACATGAATTCAGTGCTTAAGATTTTTTTGTTGTAAAGAAAATTCTAAAAAAAAAGAATATGTTTAGAGATCATTAGCATAATCTAATATAAATATATTTAGATTTAGTTTAAATCATATGATTAAGAAAAAAGATCCACCACAAATTTTCGTATTTTTTTACATGTAACCACAAATTATGAAAGCAAAAAGTAGATAATTATTTCAAGATCGGATTATTAAAAAAATACATGACTATGATATTAATTACTTGTTAGCTCCAATGGACTAGTCAATTCTTTGAGAAAATTTGTCTATTAGTTCAAAGACTAATGATATTTTAGTGTGATAGTCTGACAACTAAACACATTGTTAACCCAATATTCCATGAGCAGACAAAATATATTAAGATTTATTGACAATTTAAATATTTTTTTCTACTCCATGCTGGGTATATATGAAATAAATGCCCAAATTGAAGAGAGATATTAAGGTTTGGTTTATCTTTTTAAATTATTATTTATTTCATTTGTTTTTTTATTGTTTGGAAACTCAACGTGTGAGCTTCCACAAATCATATATATATATATATATATATGATTTGTGTCGTATTTTGAATATTATTTTTTCAAATTAATAACATTTTATGTTTTCTCATTTCTCTTTCTTTGCTACTCCTTCCCTAAATCCTAACCCTAACCCTAAAAAAAATAGTATCAAACAATAACAATGATAAGATAAAATATAATCAAACTATCAAACAAGCTTCCCTCACTATTATTAATTAATCTAAAGTGATATTTAAACAAATAATACAAACAAGTTTCAAACAACCAAATAAAATATTTTTCTATTATTTCAACTAAAGGGCATTTCATTATTAAAGCAAAACTGGTCACCATGAGATATTTTCGTATTACTTTCTCATATCATTTATTGTCTAGACATCTTTTTAATTCGTCAAACTTGCTGTATTTTGAATTTATAATCAACAATAAACTACCTCTTATCCCATTTTAGCCATATCAACAATAAAATCCAACAACATCAGTTTAAGCACAAGAAAAATATAATAGGAAGCTCATGAGAACTACTTGAAAATTTAGAAAATCATAAAATATGATAATTATACCATCAAATTCCATGGTCTTTCAGGCTGAGGGCATAGAAGATCAAAAAGAACCCCTGTGGGTATGTACCTACGACATATCAATCAACAATGTAACATTAATATGGTACCAAAAAAATTAGTTTTTGAAATTATATAAGGGAGTATAAAAACAAATGTAATTAACATATGGAAAAAAAAATTATTAAAAAAATTGTTAAAACAATCAGAATCAACTCATACTTCAGAGGAACGTGAATAATTTTTAATCATGACTCACAAAAGCAAAATAATCCAAAACAAAACAATGATGCTCATTACACATGTCAAATCAACACCCAGGGGAGCATAATTTCTAACATTCTATCATAGCTCCTGCTTGCCAAATAACACATTTGGAACTCAAATTTGATCATAACACAAACCATTAGGAGTTAGGACCACCAATTTGCTCTTGTAGTCATTTTGTGAATGAGTAAAGATATAACTCACTTGAGGCAAGGAAAAGAGCATATGATTTCTTATATCAAGAAATACATTTTTGTCGGATACTCTATTACTCACAATGGGTATGGGCATTACTCACCAAATGACTATATGATCATTACATGTATGGACATGATATTCTTTATGAATTAATCATTTTCAATGACTCGATCTAATAGAATTGACATTCAAACACCATGATGAAAGAATGATTTTTATGTTTAATTTTTACTTATCATGAAGTGGTACACATTTAATGGTACCATTGCCCCTACCAAAGCGACTATATCTGATACTACAAGCATCGCTAATTTTGAAAAGTAATGATAATTTTATTCTTGATATTAGCAAGAAAAGAAATCTTGTTTGTGTCCCATATGATGCGAGATATGAATCTTCCTAGAAAGAAGAAGAATTTGAAAAATTATTTATCTCAACCTAAAAAAATATACCACAAGGATACATCTTAAGCCTTCCCAAAGTCTACTGTCCTAACAGTTACTCTAGTTCAAAGTAATGACTTAAACCTTATAATTATTTTATAATAAGAACATAAAGTATGATCTACACAACACTCATTACCACAAATATTCTTTTATTTTCATTTTAATACTGCATATTCTAATTTTTTGTCATCTTTTGATAGTTGCAAAATTTGATATAATTTTTAAGATATTTAATTTATTTAGGATGAAGGAAAAGTAGAGGTGTCAAACAAAATGTGTCGGGCCTGCCCAGCCCATTTTTTTCAAGCCCGACGGTGCTTTCATGCCAGGTCATGCACGGCACGGTTACAGTATCGCGTCGTGCCTGGCCCGGCGCGGTTTTGTGGAGTTCAGCACGATACGGGCCCACAGCACGATCAGCCCTAAATTAAAAAAAATTATGATTTCCGCCTGCCCGAACCCCTAATTTAAAAAAAAATAGGGTTTCGAGGCCCCCGTAGGCCGTAACTCTACTTTTAAAAAAAAATATTAATTTCAACACTGTACCGTACCAAAAGGCCACGGTACCGTGCCGGGCCAAACACGGAACAAGGCCCGGTTGGCCTCTGCACAGCATAGCACAATTGTGCCATGGTCAGGCACGGCACGAGCCCGGGCACAAAAAATTTCCGTGTTGGGCCAGCCCAGGCACTGCAAAATCATGCCGTGCCTCGTGATGGGCTGGGTCAGTTGACACCTCTACGAAAAAGTAGATCTCATCCAATTGTACTTGAGATCTCATTGCAAGATCCATGAAACAAATTATATTGAATGAACAAAGCACAATCACATCCAATTGTACTTGAAAACTCATTCTGAAATATTTAGATAAGCATGCAATTGAATGCAAATGGGTTACATGGTAAAAACTTTAAATAAAGAAAAAATTGATCAGCTCAAAGTAAAGTTGATAACCATGAAATTTATAAAAACTTATGATATTAATTATTATATTATTTTTGGGGCCAAAATGACTAGTATGAGATTGATATTTTTTATTGTTACTTCCCATATATGAATTATATATCAATTGGATATGAGAATAGATTCCTCAGTGATGATCTCAATGAAGAGATATTTATACAATAGTCACTACATCATGATTTATTATTCATAAGAGCACAAGCATGATGTGTAGAATATGAAAAATTATTTATAGCATGAAATAATCTCCTATGAAATAGTTTGGCATGTTCTCTTTTGCACTAATCATATTCAACCTTAGATAATACAAGTCAAATTATGTATATTTTTACCTACATAGATCATGTCAATAGTTTATTATATTAGTAGTACAAGTTTATAATATTATGATTATAAAAAATCATCTATTGAATATAACTTAACTAAAACTATTCATATCAATTGAATTTTACTTGAATATTTCCTACGTATTAAAATTAAATACTCAAAAAATATCATTTTTTTACTCAAATGATATATGTTTTAGATATATAGTCTAAATTTTATATGATTGGATATACACTAGTTGACTCACCAGTTAATAACAACATAAACTTGTTCACAAGTATCGATTCCTCAAGTGATTCTACAAAATACAAAGTTATAAAAAATAAAACTATCTGATAGTGATCAATCTAGATACCATCTTTATTATTAGTTGTTAGTATAATTATAATTAGTTAGTTCTTAAATTCTCATATTCATATAAATACAATTCTGATGATTCTAGTACAAGTAAAAAAGATTTCAAGAAATAAAATTCCATTCAGAGATCTCAGATATAGCCAGGTAAAAATGATATCAAATCTTAGTTGGGCTCCAATAATTATAGAAAAAATTACATATAATATGATTATTTTTTTTGAGACAATCTTTTCTCCTAAAATAATATGAAACAACCTATTATTTCCAGACCCAACAAAGAGATAAAATATAACAATATAAAATTGGTAACTTATAAGCTTCAATGGTTCGGTCACTTCTTGAAAGATCTATACTTAACAATTGAGAAAATAAAATATGTTAAAAATGATTATCACTTCATATGTGAGAAAATCTAGGATGATTCATTGTTAATAATATTTTAACGAAAATTCTCAGAGGATCATTAATTTATTTTTTTCTCTTTCTACTTAAATATTGACGATACTCACACATCAACTTGAAGGAAGATATTGATATTAATTTTAGTTGGTAAGTTTTATTTTTTTTAATATTATTATATAGTCTGAGAGAACTAGAGATGTAGGTTGTTCCAAATCATATATATATTTGTAATTGTATTTTTCATCTTTTAAACACCAAGCACAACCAAAAACATCATGAATTATGCATGAGCCATCCAATAGCATAGCTCGGGTAATTTTGGGGTAGGATTCCTAACTTGTGTGCTGCAAAACATGCAGCACAATACAACTTCCATGTCAATCTATGTGGACTGATTTCAGCCCGACTTACCAACCTAGGCTAGCTTAGAATGAACTAGGCTAGTTTGAAATGAACTCAAAATAGTATAGGTTCCTACCATGCCTAGTACAATAATATGTCGGGTTGGGCATAGCCCAACCGGCCTAGCATGACCCACTATGACCCAGGAAATCAATGAGCCAACGGGCCTTGCTGGCCTGGCATGGCCCCTTGAACACCTCTAGCTTGAAGGGTTACTTAATGTAATGAAGTTAAGTTTGATTTTTTTAGCATATTATATTTATTTTTTTGTTTTAGTCAGAATGGAAGCATCCAACATATGAGCTGCTCCAACTTGAATATGTAGATCTTATTGTGATTTTTAAATTTTAGAATTAATGATAATCAAATCATTTTCCACCTCTCTCCTCTACACTCTTTTCTCATCTCTCTCTCTCTCTCCCTCTCCTTTTTCCCAAAACCCTAGAAGTATTAAGCTTGAATAGTAATTGATTAAATTAAATCTTTGTATTTGTTGTATACGGTGTGTTTTGATAATCTATTTATATGATCAAATATTTTTGTTTTAATATTTGCTTATAAGTACATGGAAGAAATTATTAAGAAGTTAAAGATGCAGTAGTAATATAATAATAGAGGTCAGTGAGCATAAAAAATTTTTGGAGCAGAGTCTTACCTATCCGATAATCCGACCCGCTCCGATTAATTAAACCGAACAATTTTTAATATAAAATATTTTGTATTTTATTTTTTTGGGTTATTGTTTTTACGATCTAGAACTGTTCGGCTTCTCTCTCTCTCTCTCTCTGCACTATTTATCGCGACTGTTTCTGTGTTGCACATACTGTAAGACTTCTGATTTTAGTTTAATATGTAACGCATAATCATTTTTTAGTGAATATAGCTAGTCATGCTGAGCGACTAGAGAACCACATTATTTTATACATTTCAGTTATGATTTCTGTTTTGTTTTTATTATCTAATACTTGAATTGTGGATTGGGTATATATCATTTATTATTTTTTCTTCTGTATCTTAAAATCACAACTGTTGAAGCGTAATTGCCCAACAGTATTGAATATTTCAACATATATGATATATTGTGGCTTTATATATATTTATATATTAATGATGTACTTGAGCTTTATGTATTCCTTATTTATGTATGACTAGACCTGAGAGCTTGGGTTGCTTCAAAGTATTGATACTTAAGATTAACATATTTGTAGTTATCAGTTTATTGGACTCATCAATGTATTTGCACTTATCATCAAAAAAATTATATTTGCATAAATATCAAAACATGCAAAATAATTATAGGGCTCTATCTGTCTACGCCAACTCCTAATTTTTAAATAGCTTTCAGCAAGATTTTTTTGTGCTTCATTTTTGTTCAATAGTTATCAGCAAGATTTTTTTTGTTTGAACACTATGACAAAAAATTAAATACAATTGTTTACACATATAACTCAACCAAATTCCAAATACACAAGGGAATAATATTGTTTTATTCCTAATACACAAGAGTAATTATTTTCACTCTTCCCACTTAACCTTTTATTTCACTTTTATTTCTCCATCAAGAGATTTTGTGCAACAATTAAGAAAGGAATAGAATGACAACGAGAATTGTGTAGCTTTTCAATCGTCGAGCGGAAAAGTAAAATAAACAAAAAAGTAACAGTCCACTAGCAAGTTCCTAAGCTTGGATGCAATAAAAGTCTGCGACAATTACCATTTTAAGGCCAAGCCGTTGTAGTCAAACCAGACAGCACCATGTACAGGAGGCAGCGCCGATGACAAATAATGTTTTATCGAGGGAAGAAGAAGAGGCAGGTATCCTATGCGAGGCGCTAGGATGTGGACTGGAGGAGGCGGTGGTAGGACCGTCACTTCGGACTCGTGGAGGTGAACTTGAAGAGGAATCGCACCCTCCCAGACGTACTTCATCGCCTCCATTTCTCGCAGCCTGACCGTCACTTCGGACTCGATTTTTTTCGTTCAAGAGGACACTACCGTTCAAATGAAACCGTGTGATTTTTTTCGTTCAAGTATATATAAAATTTTTATTTAAAAGATTATATAACAAAAAATGATTAAATTACTATTTCTCAAAATAGTAAACTTGATATATTTAATGAATAATTTTTTAATTAAGATATATATATACTTGTCCAAGAGGATACGAATAAAAAATAATTACCCTAAATAGTGAGCAAGATTATGATAATTAATCTTGAGTATAATTTATTTGAAAATACCAAATATATCCTTCAATAATAAAGTATAAAAAATATCTTAGTTGCAGGCTGTGTTTTATTAATTAAGGTCATGATCGTCATTACGATCATGATTGACGTCGAAATACAAAAGTAGACCATAATTTAATAGTAACAAATACCTTCTATCATGGAAGACAAGTGGCTTGGGATAGTTATTCATTGATCTCTCAATGGAGCCAGGTGATTTGGGAACTACGCGAGGCATTATGCGATTCATGTGTTTGGCATGGCACAGCCCGATTAAGAGAAGTGCCTGGGCCAAACTCGTGTCAGCATGCAGCACAGTTTGAGCCATGCCGAGCCAGATTTCCTAGCATAGGAGGTGTGGCATGGCATGACCTAGACAAAAAAACAAGCTAATTGACCGTGCCGGGCTAGCCATTTTAGGGTTAAGTTGGCATGACATTACTCATGCTAAAAACTATGCAGTACCCCAGCACAGCCCACTTGGCACCATTATTTATGCATGAATATTATCATTGAACTAGCTTCTCTAGTACTCTCATATTGTCAATACCTTCTAAGTTACCCTTCAATAATTAGAATGGGACTTACACAAAAATTATATATAACAAACATGGTTTTGTCAGCATAAAGGTCACTCGAAAGCTCAATATCATAAGTTAATAAACTATAATTAATTGTAACACCAACCTCAAACATGGAAGCCTAGAAACCAGGTAGGGTCTACTGCTAATATACCACTTCATGGCCCACCACCATTTAATATTGTAGTAGTCACCACATTAGGTTCCTCCATTAATCCTCTTCTTCAAAAGTTTTTCTCCCAGCATTAACAAGTCGTGCCATTAAACCATCCTCTTCTTCTAATTTTTATTTATGACATTCTAGTTTTGGTCAAGTTTCATTATCTCGTTTAAAATATTTATCATCCTCATAGACTTTATGAAAGTTAAAGTCTCGTGATATTTATGACTGTAATAGACATAAATTAGTAAAATTTTCTGTTGTACCATTTATCAGAAGTTTTTTTTAGTCATTCTTATTTATTTGATTTTATTCAGTATGACCCCTAGGAGCTTCCTCCTATTCACACAAAAGGAGGATCTTAATATTATGTATCACTCATTGATGATCATACCCACTATTGATGGCATTATTTAATAAAATATTATTTTGAATTCTTTGACAAACTATACATTTTTCTGTTATTGTAAAAGCTCAACACTCTACAATTATCATATGTTCGAAGTATGATATTGCCCATTTGTGATGAACATATCTCTAATAAATTTCTTGAGTTGCTTATCTCAAATGAAATAATTCATCAAACTCTACTTATAAATACTCCGTTCCAGGAATGACATGATTGCCTTACTATGTCGTGCCCATTTAACACCTCTAATTCTATCTATCACTTTGTTATAACATGACTGATATTATCTTATTATTATTAATCATTTTTAGAGGGTTTTGCTAGCTTGTTTTCTCAAGTTTCTAGTACTTCGAAAACCCCTTCTCATATTCTTCCTCATTTTTCCTTGCATTTTATTCATAATGTTTGTTCTAATAATATTATAGGTACTAACACTCTAGCCTCCAGAACACCTGAAGCTTCCCCTTCTATATGGTCCCTCGAGCTTTGTACAAGACTGTGGATCCACCTATATGTTGATCCATGTGTTTATTAAGCTACACTACAAAGTTATCATATTTTGCTTTTCTTTTTATTCATTATCTTTTATTTCTTTTTTAGCTTCAACTCATTATTTCTCTAAGTATTCATCTTATAAATAGATCATTCTTGATCCACGCCGACTGTAAGTTATAAATGAAGAACTTTCTACTTTGTATAAGATAAATACTTAGGATTCAGTTTCTCTACCTCCTAATAAAAGTATTGTAGTTGTCCCAAAGTATATAATATCAAGATTAATCCTGATAGATCTATCAATCAGTTCAAAGCTAGGTTAGTTATAAGAAGATATTCACAATAGTATAATATGTATTATGAAGAGACTTTTCCTCTTGTTGCAAATTTGACTATTATTCAAACTCTTATTATTGTAGCTTTTCTAGTTCAACATTAATGTATTTTCTCAACTTGTTAAAAATGTATTTTTGAATGGGGATCCCCAAGAAAAAGTTCACATGGAGCCTCCTCCTAATAGTTATCATGCTTCTTGCTATATTTATAAGCTAAGGAAAGTATTATATGGTCTAAAACAAGCACCTCGTGCTTGATTTGAGAAAATTCTCATTGTGATATACTATATTAGATTTGTTATTAGTAGTTATGATCATACACTTTTTTTTTCACTCTCCCCCCAATCACCCCTTACAAATCTCATGATAGATGCATATGATAAACTTCCATACTAATCAATCATCTTGGTAGTGATTGTGACCATCTAGCTGAAATCACTTCAGCTATCCATCAATGGGCTGGTAAACTACTTTCAATTGCCGGCAGACTGGAACTCCTCCGCACTGTGGTCCAAGGAATTGAGAGCTATTGGTTCTCGGTTTTTTTACTTCCTACATATATTGTCAAATCTATCGAAAGAGCTTGTAGAATATTTCTTTGGGGTGCCCAACGACAGGGTAGATATAGACCTAAAGTCTCATGGGAGAAAGTGTGCCTATAATATTTAAGTATATAAATATTATATATAAATATATAAATATATATTTATAAATATATCAATATATCAATATATAAATATATAAATATATCAATATATCAATATATCGATATATAAATATATCAATATATCAATATATCAATATATCAATATATCAATATATCAATATATCAATATATAAATATATACATATATAAATATATCAATATATCAATATATAAATATATCAATATATCAATATATCAATATATCAATATATCAATATATCAATATATATTTATATTGAATATAAGTCTCTTCCTCTTCTTTTTATTCACCGTTATCATCATCTTTTTCTTCTTTATTTTTTTTTTCCTCTTCTTATTTATCTTCTTATTTTTCTTATTCTTCCCCTTCTTATTTTTCATATTTTTTTTCTTCATCTCCCTGTTCTTTTTTTTTCTGATTATTATTCTTACTCTTCTTATTCTATTTCTTATTTTTTTTTTCTTTTTCATCTTCTTCTTCAACTTTTTTTTCATCATCATCATCTTCTTCGTCTTCGACTTATTATTATTATTATTATTCTTCTTCTTATTTTTCTTCTTCTTCCTCTTTTTGTAATGGTGGCACAACATCATTATAATCATTACATATTCTATGGTGATGATATTCACTAACTTAAGGATTTAATTCACAACACTATTCTTTAGTATCATGATATAAATGAAGTTGCAAAATAGAACATTATGTCGTAACTTAGTTAAAAGATTTTTCTATTTTCTATCTCTCTCTCTCTCTCTCTCTCATGTGCATACTATGCTTCTTCTATGAGAGTTCTCGAATCCATGGTTAATCTATGTGTATCTTGGATTGGGAATGTAGGATGATAACGAAATATCCTATGAGACCCCTATTGCTCGGAGATGTAACATTTGGTATTGGAGGTTTATTCAAACTGATTATGTGTCTTTATGTTAAGTATCAGAGCATCATCGTTTAAGTGTTATCCACATCTATTGGTATGCAGGGCTATTAGGATTTCTTCATATCATTTGAGGTGAGAGATGAAGTGAGTCAGATAATTTCATGGCAGATTTAACTGTGTTGGGTCCTATCATTTGGTATTAGAGCAGATCAAATGTGTTGGGATGTTACATTTGGTATCAAAGCTCCATTATGTCCAAGGGGAGACTTTACAACAACTCATCATTCTCTAAGTCCCATGGTGACACAAAAATGTTCCCAAGGAGCAGCATTAAATTACACCTAGTAGGACAATAATGACCCTATCCATAACAAAAATGCTCACTTTTGGGCATCACTTTGTTGCCCTTATGACAAAGATACTCTCCACCACGAAACAACTCATGAGACTTAACTCAACCTGTCATTGTGCTCCCACTCCTCATCCTTCTCCCAGGAACCCATGCTTGTCATAGCCTTCTTTGCATGAGAAGAATACTCTACTTCTAAATTGTGGCATGAATAACACAAGTCTCCTACTTCATCACCGGTGCGTCGTCCTCCATTCTTTCCTTCATTCCCTTTCAACCCCTTCTTTGCAATACTTGGGATCTCTTATTGCTTCCATGTCATTACACCCTACCATAATTGAATAGGAAAACTCACAACCAAGCATATTTAACTTTAGAATTCTTAAGAATTTCAAAACATTAGTAATAAATTAAACACATTTAAGGAATGAAATGATTTTTTTTAATCAAACTTTCTTTTTTTTTATAAAATGGGGTGCAAAAGAAGCCTTTCTTTCCTTTAGTGAAATTGATGTCTTTATTTAAAAGTCTTTTCCTTGTTCATTTTTGAAATTTTCTACGAGAACCTTTTATTATAACTATCATTTAAACTTGAAATTGCTTTAATTTTAGTTTTCCAATTTTGAAAAGAACAACCTTTTGGTCTTCCAAATGTCGACTTGTTATGATCCAAATTAATTTTGATGTGGTGAAATGGGATCTTCAAAATTTTGCCTCATGCCACACTATGAAATGTTTTTTGCAAAGCAGGTCTGCACACACACACACACACACACACATATGTGCTATTCAATAATAGTTAATATTCACATTGAAAAACTTCCCATCAAGTGTAGAAAAAGTGATGGCCGCAAATAATCAAGGTATCAGTGTTGGTGGAGGAAGAGATTTGAGAAGAAGCGCTGAGGACCTCCGTACAGTGTGATTAAGCAGGATCATGAGCATCAGGAGAGTCAGAGCACCAGCCTGATGTGCAGTGGCAAGTGAAACAGGTACATATGATAGGAGAGTTGATATCCCTAGTGTGACCTGCAAGACACGATCAACTGGCATATTAAGCCACCAGGCCTTTTTAATAGGGCCCGAAACCTAAGTAATAACCATGGGCCCAACTCTTATTTACCTGGAGAGCAGTCATCCCGGTGGCGTGGTCACCCATCCTGGGAAAAGTGTTGTATGCACGGCCCTGCAGATTTGGCACGCAGTTGAGCTTGAACATCACGCCGTCACAGAGCAGCAGCATTCTAGCCTTTAGATAAGAGAAAAAAGTTGCATACAGCGTCATTTCCTGCAACAAATGCTCCTGAAACAGCAGTGATGGCGACAAGGATGGTGGCGGGAAGGGCGAGCCTCTTGACTTTGGCTGCACCATGAACCCAGGCCAGTGATCCAGCAGGAGGCTCAGGCATGACAACAGAGAGAGAAGTCCAGAGAAGGGCACAATAAATAATGAAGGCCGAAGTAAGGTGAGCCGCAAGACGATAAGGACTCACCCTCGGCTGAACATACTCGGCTGCTGGCTCCTGCAGGAAGTAAAAACTTAAGACTCTTGCAGAAAAACAGAATCAAAACAGCAGAAAAACATCAGAAAAACAGCTGCAAAACAGCAGAAAAACATCAGAAAAACAGCTGCAAAACAGCAGAAAAACAGCTAGCAAAACAGCAGAAAAACAGCTAGCAAAACAGCAGAAAAACAGCTAGCAAAACAGCAGAAAAACAGCTAGCAAAACAGCAGAAAAACAGCTAGCAAAACAGCAGAAAAACAGCTAGCAAAACAGCAGAAAAACAGCTAGAAAAACAGCAGAAAAACAGCTAGCAAAACAGCAGCAAAACAGCAGAAAAACAGCTAGAAAAACAGCAGTAAAACAGCAGCAAAACAGCAGAAAAACAGCAGCAAAACAGCAGAAAATTCAGTGCTGCCAAGCCTACCTCCAAGCCACTCTTGACCATCCACCAGCCAATTAGTCCCTGCCCAGCACCAAGGCCAAACAGAGCAGCGAGCCTCAGTCCAAGTCGCAGGGTGATGTATCCCCTGATTAGAAAAAATGAAAAAGGAAGAGCAAACATGACGCCCAGCCCCCTTCCCCACACGCGATGTGCCTACTCCATCCAATATATAAACTTAAAATCTTCAACGCTCATCCCTTTGTTCACGCTGCAGAGCCAAGAAAAAGAAGAAAAATAACAAAAACCAGATCCTATAGCTCCATCAATTATATATACGACAAATGGGCCAGGGGGGGAAGTTCATGCTAACCGCTTGTACTCAGGAGATTGCTTATATTTCTCAAACTCAGCCAGCCAGTCCTCATCTGACAAGGGAGGGAGGGTGCCAGAGAATTTCCAGTCGGTGATGGAGAGACCAGATCGGGTGAGTCGTGTAAGACCGCCAAGGACAAACATGCTTGATACCCACGCAGCCGAACCAAAGAGCCATATGGCGACCACTTTCCGAGCACGAGGCCCTGCAGTTACAAGTAGCCTTGGTCCCTCCTTAGTCTCCGCGGCAGCAGATGTAGTGCAAGGCATAATCCTCGACCATGGTTTATGCAAATCCTAAGACAACAAAATTTAAAACAAAAAAAAAATAAAAACACCTCATAAAAAGCTTATCCTTGGGAATGTACTCGGCATTATGAAACCACAGCAGGCAGCAGCTACCTTGGCCAAAGATATGACGCCATGAAAGTGGGTTCTTCGTGTGCCAGTTCCGCCACCAAGTTCAGAAGAAGCTAGTGCGAGCCGTTGATTCAAAATATTATAAGAAGATTCTTTGAAAAAACATGCCTGAGGCTTGTTCTTCGTGGGAATGGAAGCAATAAGCCTCCTAAACATGCCTTTTGCATGTGCTTCTGCGTGGCTATGGGACACTCACTTCCACTTACCTGACGGGGGCTGGTGGCGGAACAAAAAAAAAACAGAGAGGCAGTTCAGTTGCAGACTGCAGTAGCCATCTTTATTATTAAGTTATTTTGTTAAATATGTATTTATATTTAAATGATATTAAATTAATCATATGTTTAAATTATAATTTATGTTCATTAATGACAAATTCACAAAAAAAAATTATTTCTTAGTTTATTTTTTAAACTAAACTCATAAGCTCATGAACACTTAAACTCATATACCACTAAACTCATAAATCCCCAAAACCACAAAATCCCTAAATCCTAAACCACAAACTATAAATCTTATTTTTTTTTTTTTTGTAATCAATATGATTTTAATTTTACATTTTAATTAATCATGAGTTTACTTTTTACTAAAATATTATTTACAAAATATATTATGAGTGAGAAAAATATAATTGGAAAAAATTTGATTATCATCAAATGATTATATAATTTATAAAAAGAAGCAAAATTTTAAAATTAAAAATTATTATTTAGTCATAAATTTACTTAGAAATAGATAAAAAAAATAAAAGAGAATAAATAGATAAAAGAGATTAAGAAAGAGAATAACAAGAAAAATGAGAAGTAGAAATAGATGGTAAAAAATAGATGAATGAGATAAAGTAGAAAAAGATAAAGATTGAGAATAAACAGCAAAAAAACAAAACAAAAAAAAGTAAGGAAAAAAAAAGAATTATAAAAAAAAAACAAGGAATAAAAAAAATAAAAAATAAGAAGATGATAATGATAATAATGATGATAAAGAATATGAATAAGAATGAGAATAAAGAAATAAAGAAAATAAAGAAGAAAATACAGAAAAAAAAGTAAAACAAAAATATTAAGTATTAATATTAAGTTTAGATTGAAATAAAATAATTTAAAATTTTTTCTTATTTATCTTGAAAAATTGGACAAAATTCAAAAAATAATTTTTTTTTTTATTTTATTTTTTTAAACAAAGCCAATAAATCCATTTACACATTAACACATAAACCCCAAAACACCTAAATTCTCAATCCCCTAAACTTATGCTCTCCTACACTACTAAACTCCAAACACCTAAACCTCTAAATAACTAAACAATAAACCATAAATAATATATATCAGTTTTTGCCATCATTATAATTTTAATTATATATTTTAAATATTTATAAGTTTATTTTTACTTAAATATTAATTATAAAACATACTATGAGTGAGATAAACATAATTTGAAAAAATATATTTATCATCAAGAGACTTTATAATATTAAAAAACAAATAAAAAATTTAATAGTGAAAAAATATTATTTACGAATATGTTTTATTTAGATTTTTAATCATTTTAAGTATTATAAATATATTTTAATAAATATTTATCTCATTTATATTATTTTATTAATTTATTCTTTTGTAATTATCACAATATAAATCAATAAATTGGTTTATATTACATTAGCATCATACATTATTCTTAAGAATGTTATAACTAAATTATATAGTATAAAAAATAAATTCAAATTGAAAAAAAAAATTAAAATTATTTTATCAGGTAATAAAAATATTAAAAATGAGACAAAATTCACAAAATAAAAACTTTTGCTTAGTTCATTATTTAAACTAAAGTCATAAATGCCTAAACACTTACAACCCTAAAGCAATACACCTTTCAACACCTAAATCCCTAAACTAATAAACTTTTAAATGTCTAAATACCTAAACAGCTAAACTATTAAACTCATAAACCTCTAAAGTCCTAAACCAATAAATTCATAATCCTATAAACTCATGAATCCCTAAACTCTTCAACTCCTAAACCATTCAACATTAAACCCTCTAAATCCGTAAACCCCTAAAACTCTAAATTAAAAACCATAAATCATAAATCTAATATTTTTTACTAACTTTATAATTTTAATTATACATTTTAATTAATTATAATTTTATTTTTAATTAAATACTAATTACAAATTAAAATATGAATAAGACAAATATAAATATAAAATTTCAAATTTTAAAATTCAAAACAAATTTTTTAGAAAATTATTTTACTTAGATATTGAATCATTTTAAATAATACAAATATATTTTTACTAATATTTATCTCATTTATAATAGTTTATTAATTTATTCATTAATCATTATTATAATATCTATAAATACACTAGTTTATATTCAATAACATAAAATACTATTCTTAATATTATTATAACTAAAATTTTAAATATAAATAATGAATTCAATTTAAAAAAAATTAAAAATAATTAAATTTCTTAATGTTATAACCTAAGAAGCACGGACACGGACACGGGGATACGATACGGCACAATACGGGAATACGAAAAATTCAAAAAAACTAGGACACGGATAGGACTAGCAAGGAAGCACAAACACAGCACGGATAAGTGTCCGATAGGCCACGTGGCGTATCATTGATAAATCCGTAACCAATACATCACGTGGCGTATCGGATGTCCAGTGGCCAACGTCGCCGCATGGGCGACGTTGGCCACTCGACGCAAGAGGCGACCGCGAAATGAGGCGGGGAGGCAGGGGGAGGGTGCAAATTGAGGGGGAAGACAGGCGACCGGGCGGGAATTGAGGGCGGGGAAGGAGGGAATAAAATAAACTATTTTAATAAAATAAAATATTTTTATTTTATAAAATAAAATATTTTTATTTTATAAAATAAAATATTTTTATTTTATAAAATAAAAATATATATTTTTATATAATATAAGATAATTTTAAAATATTATTTTATAAAATAAAATAATTATAAATATTATCTTATAAAATAAAATAAAATATTTTAATTTTATAAAATAAAAATATATTTATTTATTTTATAAACTAATATTTTAATTTAATTTAATTTAATTTAATTTATAAAATAACTAATATTTATAAAGAAAATAATTTTTATTTTTAATTTTATTCTTTTTATCATGTTGTATCCTAGGCGTATCCGTATCCTAATTTTTTAGATTTTTCCGTGTCCACGTATCCTGCCGTGTCGTATCCCCGTGTTCGTGTACGTGTCCGTGCTTCTTTGACGGCTAGGATACGGCATGATAAAAAAAATAAATATAAAAATTATTCTTTATAAATATTAGGTATTTTATAAAATAAAATAAAATAATATAATATATTTTATTTTATTTTATAAAATAATATTTAATAATAATCTTATATTTTATAAAAATATAATTTTTTTATTTTATAAAATAAAAATATTTTATTTTATAAAAATCAACCCCCCCCCCCAAAATCGCACCCTGCCTCTCCACAGAATCACTCCCGCCCCCTAATTCCCACAAATCACGTCGTCCTCTCCACAATTCGCGCCTGCCCCCTGCCTCCCACAAATCGCACCCTCCTCTCCACAATTCGCGCCTGCCCCCTACCCCCTCCATAGAATCGCGCCCACCCCTGCCGCCCCATAGAATCGCACTCACTTGTGCCACGTCACAAAATTGGCCATTGGGCGTTATGGGCGACGACGTCGGGCATTGTAGGTATGGATACGACAGCCGGCGCATCCGTCCAATACACCACGTAGCGTATCGAATACGGATTGATCAACAATATGTCATGTAACGTATCAGAAACATATCCATGCCGTGACCACGTGCCCGACACGTGGACACGCCTATAGGAAGCCGTATATGTACTTCCTTAGTTATAACCTTGAAAAATAAGATAGAATTCATAAAATAAATTTTTTAGTTTATTTTTTATACTAAACCCATAAACTAGCAAATACATTAACCCCTAAATATCTAAACCACTAAAACCATAAACCTATAAACTTTAAAAACCCTAAACTACTAAACTACAAACTATAAATCTCTTTTTTTTTGTAATCATTATAATTCTAATTATATATTTTATTCATAATTTTATTTTTATTAAAATATTAATTATACAATATATTATGAGTGACAAATATAATTTGAAAAAATTTATTTATTATAAATAAAATATATAATCTTATAAAAAGATACAACAATTAAAAAGTCAAAAATTATTATTTAATAATACATTTTACTTATATTTCAAATTATTTTAAATATTATGAATATATTTTAAAAAATATTTATTTAATATATAGCAGTTTATTTATTTATTTTTGGTCAGCATTATAATATCAATCAAGAACCTAGTTTAAATCTAATTAATATGATACATTGAACTTAAGATTGTTATTACTAAAATGTTATGTATAAATATTAAATTAATATTCGCAAAAAAATTTAAAAATTATAATATTTCCAAAATTATAATCTTCAAAAATAAGATAATTTATAAAATAAAATATTTTCTTAGTTTTTGAATTAAACTCATATACCCCTAAATACTTTAACTCATATACCTCTAAACCCCTATAGTCTTAAACCCAAAAATATCTAAACTTATAAATCATTAAACAACTAAATCACCAAATCCTAAACTATAAGCCATATTTCTCATTTTTTTGTAATCATTATAATTTTAATTTTATATATTAATTAATTATATGTTTTCTTTTTTACTAAAATATTAATTATAAAATTTACTATGAGTAAGATAAATATAATTTCAAAAATTTTGTTTATCTTAAAGAGTCTATATAACCTTATAAAAAGAAACAAAAAAATATAAAATAAAAAATTATTATTTAGTAAAATATTTTACTCATTATTTTATTTTATTTTAAAAATTATAAATATATTTTAAAATATATTTATCCCATTTGTAATAATTTATTTATTTAATTTTTGGTCATTATTATAATATTAATCAAAAAACAACTCATTTTGAATATACATGATACATGATTCTTAATATTATTATTACTTAAATATTTAGTATAAATATTAAATTCATATTTTAAATATAAGTAATAATTTTTTTTATTTCTAAATGCTATAACCTTTGAAAAGTATTTTATTCACAAAATGACACTTTATCATAATTTATTGTTAAAACTTAACTCATAAATACCTAAACTTATAAATCCATAAACTCTTAAACTCATAAATCCTAAACTAAAAATAATAAATCACATTTTTTTGTCATCATTATAATTTTAATTATTTATAAGTTTTTTTTTACTTAAATATTAATTACAATATATATTATAAGTGAGACAAATAATTTGAAAAAATTTGTTTATAATCAATAAATTATATTTTAAAATATATGTATCTCATTTATAAGGATTTATTTATCTATTGGTTATTATTATAATATCATTTAAAAAATTAGTTTATATTGAATTTATTTAATATATTATTCCAAAGATTATTAAATTATTATAACTAAAATATTAAATATAAATATTGAATTTAGATTCGAAAAAAAAGTTACGCATTTTTATATTTACAAATGCTATAACTTTCAAATATGAGTAGAGGTGTCAAACGGGCCGGGCCAGCCCGACACGTTTTTAAACCGTGCCTGGGCACGGCACGCCGGCACATTATCTTCCCGTGCCGGTTAGGTATCACGCGGGCGGCGGGCATTCGTGGGCGTGACCCGGGCCCTCCGAAAATAAAGCCCGCGGGTCGGGTCTGAATGGACCCGACCCGCGGTCCCGACACCCGACCCAATCCCAACAGGAAAAAAAAAATTTTCAAATTATTTTGGATTACAGCCGTTGGATTCGCCTCCAACAGCTAGGGGGCAGAATCCGACGGTCCTCGTGATTCTGCCCCCTAATTATATATTAAAAAATCAAAAAAATATAAAAAAATATCTTTTTTTATAAAAAATTAATATCTTTAATCTATATATTCTACCCCCCTCCCTATAACATTTATGTTTTTCAAAAACATAAAACTTCTCAAAACTTTCTCTCTCTCACATAAACCGTGCATCTCTCTCACGAGCATCGTGATTTTTATTTCGGCTTGAATTTTCATGAAACTCGACTTGAGTTTTGAACATCAGAGCTTCCTGCGGTGCACCTTGCACGTGACTGACCTCATTGCTTTTACCGGGTAATTTATTTTACGTTTTTATTTACTCTCTCTAAAGCTTCTCTCTCTAGAAAAACTTAGGAAAAAATAAAAAACATAAAAAATGGCAAATATACCTAGAGGTGCCAAACGGGCCGGCCCGGCACGGCACGGCCCATTTTTCACGAGCACGATCGTGCTACCGTGCCATGCCCGGCATGGAATGGTTTGTATATAGGCGGGCACGGCATGGCACGGCTTTGCCGTGCCTACGGGCCGTGCCGAGCCCGCTCGGGCACGCCTTGGCCATACAGGCCAAGCAGCACGGCTGGGCAGGCGGGAGCCGCAACGCGGGACTGGGTCACCGGGGTCCAGGAGGCAGGAGGCCGCTCATGGGCTCATGGCAGAATGCAGATTAGATTTTTTTTTTTTTTGTAGATTTTTTGATAAAGTAACCGTATAGTAATAGTATTGAGTAAAAATTTAAAAATATATTTTTTTGTCTTAATTAAAAAAATTAAAATAAAATAAAACAAACAAATATTAGAAAAAATTTTTTTTATCAAATACAATTAAGTTTAGCTTTTTTTATATTTGTAATTTATTAATTATATTTTAAAATTTAAAGTTATTAATTTTTAAAATAAAATTTAAATCGTAAAATAATAAATAAATACATTAAGTTAGTAAAAATTAAAATTAAAAAAAAATTAAACTACACAAATGAAAAATTACCAATCATGCTTTTGAAACCAATGGTCCGAACAAAACAAGTATAAGTTTCAACACAACGTATGGTACAAAGTACAAACAAAGTGTATAAATAAAATAAATATAAAAACATCGTAAAAAAAGAGCAGATGAGCATCAATCGTCAAGCGTCATGTCATGATAATCATCAGCCGCAACATCAAGATCAGTATCATATGAATCATCATCATCGGCAATCAGCTCCTCCGCCATCGTAGTGGATGTGGATGCGACTGTAGTGTCTGTTCCAGTCCCAGCTCCAACATGATCATGGATGCTAAACCTCGATTCCTCCCAATCCTTCAAACATGCCAAGGCCTCAACCATATCTGGACGTAATTTCGATCTCCTATCCGGAATCACGTTCACTGCAACAGAAAAAGCAGACTCCGATGCTACGCTCGACACCGGATGAGTCAGTAGATCCCGTGCCATCCTAGATAGCACGGGATAGGCGGACTCATATGATTTCCACCACTGTAATAAATCAAGATTCTTATTGTCAGATGGTGATAGGATTGAGCAGTAATCGGTATCTAAGTACCGAGACAGCTCGCTCCTATGTGAAGGTCCACCCCTACGTTTCCCCCTCGCTAGGTTAATGGAATAATCGTCATCTCTGAACAAAATATCAGTGTCCGTAATCACAGTCTCACCACCACCACCATAACTAATATCGTAGTATGTGAACAGGTCTGTCAACTTCTCGTAAATGAACCCTTCAAGTGGCTATTCCAGGTTCATGTACGAGGAAATGAAAGTCAAGTTATTTTCAACCCCTTCCACCTTAGCCCTAGGGTCCATGCATGCTGCGAAGCAATAAAGAGATGGAATGGTGGACCAGAACTTCAGGTACTTGGTCTTCATCTCTGCAACCATATGGCTAAGCATCGGGTCCGCTCGATACTTCCTAAACATGCTACTAATGTTGCATATGCACCGGAGTGCAATGCAAGTGGTGGGCGTATAAACCGACGAACACATGTTCGTCGTATCATAAAATATCTTCAGGAATTTCATTTATGAAATTCCTGAAGCTTAATCAGTGTCGTCAATAATAAGTTCGCCACTCTTACTATTGACATAGTCGGATATCACGTGTTCGTATCCAACACATGATTCCGACATCAGGTACGTGTAATTTCAACGATGTCTCACATCCGATTGGAATTTCTTGTTCTTAAGATTCGCAGACAAACAGAGACTACCAAACTCTTGTTGTCTGCGATGAGTGCGAATATACTTGAGTGCATTGCGTATATTTTCTAACGCGGGGGAACACACCTTCATACCCGCTTGAACTATCAGGTTAATCACATGACAAATACATCTGACATGAAATATCTCTCCTAAAGGTGCGTCTCTAATATTCCTAACAAACATATTGATCGCTACTCCATTATTCGCAGCATTATCGAAAGTGACACTAAAAATTTTATTTTGAATTTTATATTCCCTAAATATTTTCATCATACACTCAAAAATGGCCGGGCCATCATGAGGTTGAAGAATCTCAGTGAATCCTAATATTTTTTTATTGATTGTCCAGTTAGAAACTACATAGTGACTCGTGAGACATGCATAAGAAGAATCATAGTGACATGTTCATATATCGGACGTCACGGACACGACTCCACTATATGCCAAAATTCCTTAATTATTTTTTGTTTTTATAACTTATATATCTTTAGTATGTCACTCCTAGATGTGGACCTAGGAATCCTACGATAGGATGGCTGAAAATAAGTCTGCATGATGCGCACTACCCTCGGATCTTCCGAAAATCTGATCAGAAGACCCATCAATGTGATGAGTCTGGCCATGCCGTCCCTACCCAACTCGCTGGAGTATACGAAGGGAGTAAACTTTGAGACTGTACTCAATCCAGTCTCAAAAAATGTAGTGCCAAGTTGAGTTTGCCTAGGATATAAGGGTCCATGTTTTTTAGTGCATATTTCAGCATGCCTCTTAAGGTGCCCAGTCCCACATGTACTCTTGCATGTTAAAAGTCTCATATAATATTTACACTGTGCCATTTCAGGTTCCTCACCCCTAACATTTACTTGTGTTATGATTTTAAAATGTGTCCAAACTACAGAAGTCCTCCTAGTTTTTTGTTTTTTAGAACTTTGGGTTGAGACGACTGGAGAAATCAAAGTTTTAGCAGCCGCAGACGTCTGTGTAACACTAACATTTTCATTTTTTAAATTTAAATACGTGTCAGGTGTATTTGTCATTTTTTTTATTTTTTATTTTTTCGTAAATTTTTCTAGAGAGAGAAATTTAGAGAAAGAAAGTACAAAAAACATAAAATAAAATACCCGGTAAAGGCAATGAGGTCAGTCACGTGCAAGGTGCACCGCAGGAAGCTCTGATGTTCAAAACTCAAGTTGAGTTTCATGAAAATCCAAGCTGAAATCGAAATCACGAGGCCCGAGAGAGAGATGCACGGTTTATGTGAGAGAGAGAAAGTATTGAGAGGTTTTATGTTTTTGAAAAACATAAATGTTATAGAAAGGGGGGGAGATTTTATAGGCTAAAGAAAGTTTTTTTTTATAAAAAAAGATATTTTTTTATTATTTTTTTGAATTTTTTTAAGATTTTTAAGGGACAGAATCACGAGGACCGTCGAATTCTGCCCCCTAGCCGTTGGAGGCGAATCCAACGGCTGAAAATCGGTGAAGTTTGAAATTTTTTTTTTTTTTTGCCGTTGGAATTGCTCGGATAGGATGATCGGATCTATGGCCGTCGGCCGTCGGCAGTCGGGACCGCGGGTAGGCTCCAATCAGAACCGACCCTCGGTCTTTTTACCGGCGGGAACCGGGGGGCCAGGGGACGGCCGGACGAGTCACGACTCACGCGGTCACGCCACGCCACGCGTGACACGCCGCCAGTGCCATGCGTGCCTGCGTGAACCGGCACGGGATGGACCCGTGGCAGGCCTGGCACGGCTCGTGCCTGGTACGGCACGGCACGGGATGTTCTTATCCCGGGCACGGCACGGGCCCGGGCACGGTTTAAGAACGTGCTGGGCCGGCCCAGGCACGGCCAAACCGTGCCGTGCCTCGTGCCGGGCCAGGCCGGCCCGGCACGTTTGACACCTCTAAATATACCTGACACGTATTTAAATTTGGAAAATGAAAATGTTAGTGTTACACAGACGTCTACGGCTGCTAAAACTTTGATTTCTCCAGTCATTTCAACCCAAAGTTCTAAAAAACAAAAAACTAAGAGGACTTCTGTAGTTTGGACTCATTTTAAAATCATAACACAAAAAAATGTTAGGAGTGAGAAACTTGAAATGGCACGGTGCAAATATTATATGAGACTTTTAACATGCAAGAGTTCATGTGGGACTGGGCACCTTAAGAAGCATGCCGAAATATGCACTAAAAAACATGGACCCTTAGATCCTAGGCAAACCCAACTTTGCATTACATTTTTTGAGACTGGATCGAGTTCAGTCTCAAAGTTTACTCCCTTCGTATACTCCAGCGAGTTGGGTAGGGACGGCATGGCCAGGCTCATCACATTGATGGGTCTTCCGATCAGATTTTCGGAAGATCCGAGAGTAGAGGTGTCAAACGGGCCGGGCCGGCCCGGCCCGGCACGAGGCACGGCACGGTTCGGCCGTGCCTGGGCCGGCCCGGCACGTTAAAAAACCGTGCCCGGGCCCGTGCCGTGCCCGGTCGAAGCAAGGCACGAAACGTGCCGTGCATGGCACGAGCCGTGCCGTGCCTGGCCCGGCACGGCACGCCGGCACGGGTCCATCCCGTGCCGGTCCCGCAGGCACGCGTGGCATGCCGCCAGTGCCACGCGTGCCGTGGCGTGACCGCGTGAGCACTGAGCACTGACTCGTGAGTCGCGACTCACGGTCACGAGTCACGACTCACTGAGTCGTGACTCGTGCTCGAACCACCAGCACCATGGCCCCCCCCGGAAAAAAGACCGCGGGTCGGGTCCAAACAGACCCGACCCGCGGTCTTTTCCGCCGAAAACCGAGAAAAATGAAAAAAATAACGGGAAAAAAAAAAAATTTCAAACGTAGATCGATTTTCAGCCGTTGGATTCGACGCCAACGGCTAGGGGGCAGAATCCGACGGTCCTCGTGATTCTGCCCATTAAATTTAATAAAAAAATTCAAAAAAATAATAAAAAAATAATTTTTTTTTAAACAAAAACTTTTTTTAGGCTATATAATCTACCCCCCTCCCTATAGAATTTATGTTTTTCAAAAACATTAATCCTCTCAATTTTTTCTCTCTCTCACATAAACCGTGCTTTTCTCGCTCGGCCCTCGTTTTATTGATTTCGGCTTGAATTTTCGTGAAACTCAATTTGAGTTTTGAACTTCAAAGCTTCCTGCGGGCTTCGGTGCATCTTTCACGTGAGAGACCTCTTTGCTTTTACCGGGTAATATAATTTACTTTTTGTTTTATTTTCTCTCTCTAAATCTTCTCTCTCTAGAAAAACGTACGAAAAAAAAAATGACGAATTCACCTAACACATATTTAAATTTGGAAAATGAAAATGTTAGTGTTACACAAACGTCCGTGGCTCCTGAAACTTTGGTTTCTCCTGTCATGTCAGCCCAAAGTTCTAAAAAACAAAAAACTATGTGGACTTCTGTAGTTTGGACACATTTTAAAATCATAACACAATTAGATGTTAGGGGTGAGGAACATGAAATGGCACAGTGCAAATATTGTATGCGACTTTTAACATGCAAGAGTACATGTGGGACTGGGCACCTAAAGAGGCATTCTGAAATATGCTCCAAAAAACATGGACCGTTAGATCCTATGCAAACCCAACTTGGCACTACATTTTTTGAGACTGGATCGAGTTCAGTCTCAAAGTTTAGTCCCTTCGTATACTCCAACGAGTTGGGTAGGGACGGCATGGCCAGGCTCATCACATTGATGGGTCTTCCGATCAGATTTTCGGAAGATCCGAGGGTAGTCCGCATCATGCAGACTTATTTTCAGTGATCCTATCGTAGGATTCCTAGGTCCACATCTAGGAGTGACATACTAAAGATATATAAGTTAGAAAAACAAAAAATAATTAATGAATTTTTGGCATTTAGTGGAGTGGTGTCCGTGACGTCCGATATATGGACATGTCACGATGATTCTTCTTATGCATGTATCACGAGTCATTATGTCGATTCAAACTGGACAATAAATAAAAAAATATTAGGATTCACTGAGATTCTTCATCCTCATGATGGCCCGGCCATTTTTGAGTGTATGATGAAAATATTTAGGGAATATAAAATTCAAAATAAAATTTTTAGTGTCACTTTCGATAATGCTGCGAATAATGGAGTAGCGATCAATATGTTTGTTAGGAATATTAGAGACGCACCTTTAGGAGAGATATTTCATGTCAGATGCATGTGTCATGTTATTAACCTTATAGTTCAAGCGGGTATGAAGGTGTGTTCCACCGCGTTGGAACATATACGCAATGCACTCAAGTATATTCGCACTCCTCGCAGACTACAAGAGTTTGGTAATCTCTGTTTGTCTGCGAATCTTAAGAAGAAGAAATTCCAATCTGATGTGAGACATCGTTGGAATTACACGTACCTGATGTTGGAATCATGTGTTGGATACGAACACGTGATATCCGACTACGTCAATAGTAAGAGTGGCGAACTTATTATTGACGACACTGACTGGGCTTCAGGAATTTCATTTATGAAATTCCTGAAGATATTTTATGACACGACGAACATGTGTTCGTCGGTTTATACGCCCACCACTTGCATTGCACTCCGTTGCATATGCAACATTAGTAGCATGTTTAGGATGTATCGAGCGGACCCGACGCTCAGCCTTATGGTTGCAGAGATGGAGACCAAGTACCTGAAGTACTGGTCCACCATTCCATCTCTTTATTGCCTCGCAGCATGCATGGACCCTAGGGCTAAGGTGGAAGGGGTTGAAAACACCCTGACTTTCATTTCCTCGTGCATGAACCTGGAAGAGCCACCTCAAGGGTTCATTTACGAGAAGTTGACAGACCTGTTCACATACTACGATACTAGGTATGGTGGTGGTGGTGTTGAGACTGTGAGTACGGACTCTGATACCTTGTTCGGAGATGACCCATATTCCATTAACCTAGCGAGGGGGAAACGTAGGGGTGGACCTTCACATAGGAGCGAGCTGTCTCGGTACTTAGATACCGATTACTGCTCAATCCTATCACCATCTGACAATAAGAATCTTGATTTATTACAGTGGTGGAAATCATATGAGTCCGCCTATCCCGTGCTATCTAGGATGGCACGGGATCTACTGACTCCTCCGGTGTCGAGCGTAGCATCGGAGTCTGCTTTTTCTGTTGCAGTGAACGTGATTTCGGATAGGAGATCGAGATTACGTCCAGATATGGTTGAGGCCTTGGCATGTTTGAAGGATTGGGAGGATTCGAGATTTAGCATCAGTGATCGTGCTGAAGCTGGGACTGTGACAGACACTGCAGTCGCATCCACATCCACTACGATGGCGGAGGAGCTGATTGCCGATGATGATGACCCATATGATACTGATCTTGATGTTGCGGCTGATGATTCTCATTATATGCCGCTTGACGATTGATGCTCATCTGCTCTTTTTTTTCGATATATTTATTTTTTATACGCTTTGTTTGTACTTTGTATTATACGTTGTGTTGAAGTTGAAACTTATACTTTTTTTTTTCGGAGTTTTGGTTTCAAAAGCATGAATGGTAATTTTTATTTGCGTAGTTTAAATTTTTTTTCATTAAAATTTTTACTAACTTAATGTATTTAATTATTAATTTAAGATTTAAATATTATTTTAAAATTTATTAACTTTAAATCTTAATATTTAATTAATACATTATAATATTAAAAAATGCTAAACTTAATTGAAAAAAAAAATAAATTTTCTAATTTTTTTTTTACATACTTACATTTAATTTTAAATGTAATATTTTTAAACAAAAAATTTTATTTTTTTTTATTACATAAACTTAAATAAAGATAAACAGAAAAATAATAAAAAAATTTAAAAAAAAAATTTATTTCAAAGTGCCAAGCCAACTGCCAAGTGCCAAGCACGGGCCGTGCGCCCGTGCCCGTGCTTGGCTGTTGCAACACGCAACCGGCAACAGTGTTGCCGGTTGCGTGTTGCTGTTGCCTCTTGGCTCCCGGGGGCCGGGACCCGGACCCCGGTTGAGCAAACGTGCCCGAGCGGGCCGGGTACGGCACGGCACGTCCGAACCGTGCCCACGGGCCGTGCCGTGCCCGTGGGATAAAATACCGTGCCGTGCCGGGCACGGCACGGAACAGTGACCGTGCCGTGCAGGGCACGGCACGGTAGCACGGCGGGGCACGGGAAAAACGGGCCGTGCCGTGCTGGGCCGGCCCGTTTGACACCTCTATCCGAGAGTAGTGCGCATCATGCAGACTTATTTTCAACCTTCCTATCATAGGATTCCTAAGTCCACATCTAGGAGTAACATACTAAAGATATATAAGTTAGAAAAACAAAAAATTATTAAGGAATTTTGGCATATAGTGGAGTCGTGTCCGTGACGTCCGATATATGGACATGTCACTATGATTCTTCTTATGCATGTCTCACGAGTCACTATGTAGATTCTAACTGGACAATCAATAAAAAAAATATTAGGATTCACTGAGATTCTTCAACCTCATGATGGCCCGGCCATTTTTGAGTGTATGATGAAAATATTTAGGGAATATAAAATTCAAAATAAAATTTATAGTGTCACTTTCGATAATGCTTCTAATAATGGAGTAGCGATCAATATGTTTGTTAGGAATATTAGAGACGCACCATTAGGAGAGATCTTTCATGTCAGATGCATTTGTCATGTGATTAACCTGATAGTTCAAGCGGGTATGAAGGTGTGTTCCCCCGCGTTAGAAAATATACGCAATGCACTCAAGTATATTCGCACTCATCGCAGACAACAAGAGTTTGGTAGTCTCTGTTTGTCTGCGAATCTTAAGAAGAATAAATTCCAATCGGATGTGAGACATCGTTGGAATTACACGTACCTGATGTCGGAATCATGTGTTGGATACGAACACGTGATATCCGACTACGTCAATAGTAAGAGTGGCGAACTTATTATTGACGACACTGACTGGGCTTCAGGATTTTCATTTATGAAATTCCTGAAGATATTTTATGACACGACGAACATGTGTTCGTCGGTTTATACGCCCACCACTTGCATTGCACTCCGTTGCATATGCAACATTAGTAGCATGTTTAGGAAGTATCGAGCAGACCCGACGCTCATCCATATGATTGCAGAGATGGAGACCAAGTACCTGAAGTACTGGTCCACCATTCCATCTCTTTATTGCCTCGCAGCATGCATGGACCCTAGGGCTAAGGTGGAAGCGGTAGAAAACACCCTAACTTATATTTCCTCGTGCATGAACCTGGAAGAGCCACCTGAATGGTTCATTTACGAGAAGTTGACAGACCTGTTCACATACTACGATACTAGGTATGGTGGTGGTGGTGGTAAGACTGTGATTACGGACACTGATACCTTGTTCGGAGATGACGATTATTCCATTCAGCTAGCGATGGGGAAACGTAGGGGTGGACCATCACATAGGAGCGAGCTATCTCGTTACTTAGATACCGATTACTGCTCAATCCTATTACATTCTGATACTAAGAATCTTGATTTATTACAGTGGTAGAAATCATATAAGTCCACCTATCCCGTGCCATCTAGGATAGTACGGGATCTACTGACTCCTCCGGTGTCGAGCGTAGCATTGGAGTCTGCTTTTTCTGTTGCAGTGGACGTGATTTCGGATAGGAGATCGAGATTACGTCCAGATATGGTTGAGGCCTTGGCTTGTTTGAAGGATTGGGAGGAATCGAAATTTAGCATCCATGATCGTGTTGGAGCTGGGACTGGAACAGACACTCCAGTCGCATCCACGTCCACTACGATGGCGGAGTAGCTGATTGCCGATGATGATGATCCATATGATACTAATCTTGATGTCGCGGCTGATGATTCTCATGATATGCCGTTTTACGATTGATGCAGATTTGTTGTTTTTTTTCTATGTTTTTTTATTCATTGTATTTATACGCTTTGTTTGTACGTCGTGTTGAAACTTATACTTGTTTTGTTCGGACCATCGGTTTCAAATGCATGATTGGTAATTTTTCAATTGTGTAGTTTAATTTTTTTTTAATTTTAATTTTTACTAACATAATGTATTGATTTATTTTTTTTATGATTTAAATTTTATTTTAAAAATTAATAACTTTTATATATAATTAATAAATATAATAAAAGCTAAACTAATTTGAATTTGATAAAAAAAATAATTTTCTAAAATTTGTTTTTTTTATTTAATTTTAATTTTTAACATTTTTTAAAAAAATTATATTTAATAATTAATACACTACACTTAACCTTAAGCAATAAAATTTACAATATATAAATTAAAAAAAAAAACAAAAGTTTGCCTGTACGCACGGCCTCCGGCCGGGCCTGCCCCTGCCTCTCACAATCTCACTCTCATTATCAGGACTCGGGCTCGGCCGCTCGGGTCAGCCTCTGCCCTGGCCTGCCGTGCCTACGGGCCGTGCCAGGCCCGCCTATATTTAATCCGTGCCGTGCCCAGCCCGGCACAGTAGCACGATCGTGCTAGTTTAAACGGGCCGGGCCATGCCGGCTCGGCCCGTTTGACACCTCTAAATATGAGTCAAAATTAACAAAATAAAAAAAATTTCTTAATCCATTTTCTAAACTTAATCCATAAATCACTAAAGACCTAAACTCATAATCTTCTTAACCCATAAATCCATAAACCCATAAACACCTAAATCCCTAAATCCCTAAACTCATAAGCAACTAAACCCCTAAATCCTTACACCTCTAAACCCTAAATTATTAACCATAAATCTAATATTTTTGTCATCAATATAATTTTGATTATTTATAAATTTATTTTTATTGAAATATTAATTACAAAATATATTATGAGAAAGATAACTCTAATTTGAAAAATTTTGTTTATCATCAAAAGACTATGTAATCTTATAAAAAGAAGAAAAAAATTAAAAGACAAATTATTATTAAATATTATATTTCACTTATATTTTAATTTATTTTAAGTATTATAAATATATTTTAATAAATATTTATCTTATTACAAATAATTTATTATTATTTTTTCTGGTCATTATTATATTATCAATTAAAAAACTATCTTATATTGAATTAACATGATAAATTATTCTTAAAATTATTATAACTAAAATATTGATTATAAATATTAAATTAAGATAGAAAAAAAATTTTAAAATTATTTTATTTCAAAAGACTATAACATTTAAAAACAATTTTATTCATAAAATTAAAATTTTTTTTTGTTCATTTTTTTAACTAAACCCAAAAATACCTAAAAACCTATACTCCTAAACCCCAGCACTAATATACCCCCAAACTCCTAAATTCTAAACAATAACCCATAAATCTCATTTTTTTTCTTATTTATTTTAATTATACATTTTAAAAATTTATAACTTTATTTTTAAAAAAATTTTAATTACAAAATATATAATTAGTAAGACAAATATTATTTGAAAAACTTTGTTTATAATAAATAGATAATAAAATCTTATAAAGAATTACAAAAATTTCAAAGTCAATATTATTTAGTAATATATTTATTTAAATTTTTAATCATTTTAACCTTTATAAACGTATTCTAATATATATTTTTCATATTTAAAATAGTTTAATAATTTTTTTTGTCATTTTCATAATATCAATCAAGAAATTAGTTTATATTGAATTAAAATGATATATTATTCTTAAATTTATTATAACAATGATATTAAGTATAAATATTAAATTTTAATTGAAAAAATTTAAAAATTATTATATTTTCCAAATACTATAACCTTCAAAAATAATAACAAATTCATAAAATAAAATTTTTTTCTTAGTTTATTCTATAAATCAAACCCAAAAACAACAAAACCCCTTAACAATTGAACTCTTATACCCACAAATGGCTAAATCCTAACCAAAAACCTATATCTCATTTTTTTGTATTTGTTATAATTTTAATTAAATATTTTAATTATTTATAAATTTCTTGTTACTAAAATATTATTTACAAAATATATAATTCGTGGGACAAATATAATTTTAAAAAGTTTGTTTATAATCAATAGACTATAAAATCTTATAAAAAGTTATAAAAATTTAAAAATCAAAAATAATTAAGTAGTAATGTCTTAATTAAATTTTTGAATTATTTCACGTATTCTAAATATATTTTAATAAATACTTATCTCATTTATAATAACTTGTTAATTTATTTTTTTGATTATAAATATAAATTCAATTAAGAAAATATTTTATATTGAATTAACATGATATATTATTCATAAGATTATTATAAATAAAATATTAAGTATAAATTTTGAATACAAATTATAAAAAAAATTTTAAAATTGTAATTTTTCCAATGGCTATAACCTTTAACAATGAGATACAAAAATAAAATAAAAATTGTGAAAAGAATAAAAAATTCACAAAATAAAATTTTTTCTATGTTGATTTTTTAAAATATACCCATAAACCCCTAAACACATCAACAAATAAACAACTAAATTCTTAAACCCATATACTGATAATCCACTTAACAAGTAAACCACAAATCCCCTAAAACCCTAAATATTTAAACCCATAAATCCTAAATCATATACTATCAATCTTATTTTATTATCATCATTATAAGTTTTATTATTTATTTTAGTTATTTATAATTTTATTTTTACTGAAATATTAATTACAAAATATATTACAAATGAGACAAATATTGATTTTATTCACAAATTAAATTTTTTTCTTAGTTATTTATTTAAGCTAAATCATACTTCTAAGTTTCTAAACCTCTGAATTTCTAAACTTTTAAACTCGTATCTTCCTAAATTCTAAATCATAAATCATAAATCTCATTTTTTTATTATCATTAAAATTTTTAATTTATAATTCAATTATTTATAAGTTTATTTTTACTAAACAAATTAATTACAAATATATTGAGTGAAACAAATATAATTTGAAAAAATTTGTTTGTAGCCAAGAGACTATATAATTTATAAAAAACTACAAAATTTTGAACGTCAAAAATTGTTAATTAGTAATATATTTTATTTAAAATAAATCTTTTTTAATAGTATAAATATGCTTTAATAAAAATTTGTCTATTTTATTATAATTTATTAATTTTTCTTGGTTATTATTATAATTGATTTTTTTTTTATAAACTAAATCACACTCTTTTAATACTATATTATTAAGATTGTAATTAGATTTAATCTATGATACTACAAATACACATGTTATTCAAGTAGTAAAAATTGAATGTAAGTCTAGATAACATTCTTATGGATATTGATAATAATTAGATTAACTACCCAAATTAATAAAAAGTCACACTATTTAAACTATTAAAAAAGTTATTTTCAGATACTAACTAAAAGATAACAAAAACAAAGAACTAAAACTACAAAAAAAAATCCAATGAAATCCACAAAATAAATTGAATTTGATCAGTTTTTTTATAGAAGCTAATACTTATACAATGTGCTGTGGTATGACCAATTCACTTAGACTTATCAATCTTGGCTTATTTCAAGAAAAAAGTTAAAATCTATTAAGTACTTTTATCATGTGACCTTAAATCTCGGCTTATATCTTTACTTTTCACAACTTAGATTACTTTGCTTCCCTTTAAGTCTAAGATCTAAGTTATTGTTAGTAGTTTGAATCATATTATGAGAATTGAGAATATTTCTTTCTCAATACTTCATACCTATTTATGAAGACTATAGAATTTTTGATTTCCAAGATATGGGAGTTGTAAATCTCTACAAATGATTGGTGCAATTTTCTTTCAAATCATATACAATTTTCTCTTTCCTTGATTAGATCAAAGTCAACACGAAAACATCAATCACTTGAAAAATTAAAATAATATCTCTGATAATTTATTTAGAGAATTAATCCACATTATCATCTCTTAGTAAAGTATGGACTTCTCTATATTAATTGACTAAGCATTCTTGTTGACCACTATTAGTCTAACATATTTCCTTAATAGATTGTTCATTGATTCTTGAAAATTCATCTTCTATATGTCACTTAGAAGATCTCCTAGAAATAAGGGCATAATATAATAAATTAGAGATATTTAGTACTGACATGGGGAACAAGCATTTTAAATACACATCAATCCATTAGATTTAACCTTTTACTTTCAAGGAACTCTCATTGATTCCTACATAAGAAAGCATCTTTAATAGCTAAATTGATTCATCAAAAATTTGACTTAGATATTAATGAATTACCATCACCTATGATAAGGTGATTGCATTTGACTGAATCATTATATTTAGTGTGATTTGTTCCTATTCAAAAAAATAGAATCAATAAGTCATAAAAATTAAGCAACATTTTTTTAGATTCATACTTCTAACAAGTAAAATTCTAGATCCAACACAAAACAACTTAATAAATGTTAAAATACTCTAAATCTACACAAAAAGAAAAAAAAATTCAAGCGGTGTCATCAACTATCAGACTTCTAAGTCGCCACCCAATTCATTTTACACGAAGAAAAAAGTATTTTTATACAGTTTATGCTAGCCCTGGATTCTAAAATTATTTCTATAAAATCTAGAATAATTAGCCCAACTTCGAATTCTTTGCCGTGACCCCCAAATCTCTTTTTCTTTTTATTTCTATGTTACGACCAAATATTAATATCACAACCAAATTATAATATCATGACTAATTTTGATGTCATGAATAATTCTAATATCATAATCAATTCTATTATCACGGCCAATTCTGATATCATGATCAATTCTACTATCATGAAAAATTCTATTTTCACGAATAATTCTGATGTCTCGACTAAGTTTGATATCACAACCAATTTTTCATTAGAGATTCTTCATTAAAATACTTCTTTATTGTGATAGAAGTTTTCTTATTTAGATATTACCTTTCCTTTTTTGGCACCAAAAAATATGTCACGACCAAATTTATCTTTTCTTCATGTAAATAACCTAATAGTACAAATGACAAAAAAAATTATTTTTCACATTAAAAAATATTAAAAATTCACTAATATATCTTGGAGCATCTAACATACAAAATGAGTTCTATTATTAAAATATATATCAACCACCATTAAAAATATATTTACCTTACATAAGAGCCAGGTGTTGGCCACCTATATAATTTCTATTGTTAAATAAAAAAAATTTAAAAATATATTAATTTAAATACATATTCACCTGCATGAACCAAACAAAAAAACTAAATGATTAAATTCACAAAGAAAATAAAAAATATATTTACATATTATGATAGGTATGATAATTGTATAAAGAGCATCTAAGTATGAATATAAATATCATATTCAAAAATAATGATCTTTTAATTCAATTAACTATGGGCAAATAATGAGTTAGTCCATTGAATAAAAACGAGTCATCTTGATACTTGAATATTAATTATTACTAGAAGGTATCAATTAGATCAAGTGGCCCAAACATAGTAAGAGGCACAGCATAATTTAGTCGGGCTTGGCACAACACAGCCCAGTTCAAAGTCATGTCAAAATATGTTGCATATCAATCCAAGGCATATTCAAATATTGCCAAGCCAAGGTTCTTGGAACGAAAAGTGCTACAGAGCACAACCTAACATGAAAGCCCAATTTTATGACACAAGCTAGCCTGTACTGAACCCATGCTAGCCTACGATGATCCGGGATAACTTGGTCATGCCTAAGCTAGCTTAGTATGACTAAGCACAACTCAGCATGACCGGAGAAAAAGACTAAGGGCTATGTCGGGATGCCTATTTTTAAAGTTAATACCAACATAGCATGATCCATGCTAAAAGTCGAGTCAAACTTGGCACGACATGATGGCTAGAACAAACCCAAAAAATGAGGCATACTCGCACGACATGTCCCATTTAACAACTCTATTATTGCTCGATCATATCATATAATTATAAAAAATTAGATATTATTGATTTAAAGAAATCATACAAATTTATATATCTCATGTTATCTAAAATGACACGTGACTATTAAAACCTCCAAAGTCTAATATAACATCGAAGTCTTTATTTTGTGAGTGTAAATATTATTTTAGATAAAAAATTTAAACTATGACAAAATATCATAAATATATTTTTATACTTAAAGAACTATAAAGATTCACAAATTGATATGCAAAAAATAATAAAACTATTGATAGATGACTCATATTGCAATGACATTGACATCAATGATATTAAAGCTAACACCAACTTCAATATCGAATGTAGCGATCCAAATCATATTATAAAAACAAACTAATCATGAATATTAGACTTAGAAAACTAATGTTGATGTGTGTATTGTTTGTTTTTTTTTATTATGTACTCATTTTTTATTGAGTTATTAATTTTAATCATTTTAATTTATATTACAGTGCAGTCCAGTTTAATTTTGATATTTATATGTTTAAAAATTAAGATTTTACATAAAACTTAGAAAATAAAATTGGTGCCGCAGCATAGTCACAATGACAATGAGTACCACACTTGTTTCCTCTTGGCACAACGACAGCGGCACTTCACTTCGTAGTACTAGTGCCCACTACCAACAGCCACTGCTAGTGCCAACTAGAACCACTTCAACTGACAAGGACAGCTGCCTGCTACAAGTGGACAACGGCCACAAGCCACAACAAACTACCCAGTGGACACTAGGCTAAGCACCAACACTGGCCACTAAGTAGTGACCAGCACCTACTACCACCCAACAACACTGGCCAATCAGACCAAACATGGCTCGACACGTCCGGTTCATAATGGTGTGCCATCAGGCAGTGTTGTGCAGACCTACGATGTTGCCATGCTGGCAGAGTACAGGCATCCCTTTCATATCATGTATGACACGACAAAGTGGCCCAACAAGACCACCAAAAATTAACTCATTTGACACCTCTACTTATCTCTTGGTGAATCATTTGTCAGGTAGCATAGCTTCCTATAACCAAGGAATCATGTTCATATACTAACCCTAGTAGCCCACTATTTATATGTTTAAAAATTAAAATTAAAATAATTAAGCAAATTATAATACCTCCATATCAAATTGTATGTACAAGTTTACAACATCAAGCTTATATATATATATATATATATATATATCTTCAAGATCATAGTAAATATATTTGTTAATTATTATATTATCCACACACACACAACACCAAAGACCATACTATGAATTTTGTTCATTTGAAAAAAATAATTCAAATATATATACTTCATCCTGTCATGAAATATTGATTTTAAAATTATTGGTTTTATTATTTAATTTTCATAGTAAAAAAATGTTAAAAAAAATATTTGATCTCATTATATGAATGATATATTCAAAATATCACACAAGTAATTATAATCATCACTCTAAACTCTAACTCAACAAAATCTCATCATAGGCCTTCTATCAATGAATTTATTGCTAGCACAAATCTAAATATTACAAAAATTATAAATATTTATAATCCCTAAAAGAAATATCACATGTTAAAGATTTATTCACATAGTTTTTGAAATATTATATAAATCTTAGTAACATTTGTGGATTTAGTGGAGCAAAGATTTATAAAAAAAAGAAATAATTAAGAGTCATGATGATTCTTTTGTTGTAAAGAAAAGAAATATCATAGTATTAAATTTGAAATTATATGTTTCACTATTTAATTTTCACAGTAAAAAATAATGAGAAAAAAAAATATTTAATATCATAAAAAAAATGATACATTCAAAATATTACACAAGTAATTATCATCATTACTCTAAATTCTAACTCAAATTCTCATCATATACCTTCTAGCAATGCTTGTTGGTGCCAGCTCATATCTAAATACGAGAAAATTTATAAATATTCATGATCCCTAAAAAAAATATCACATATTAAAGGTTTCTTCACATAATTTTAGAAATATTGTATTAATTTTAGTAATTTTTGTAGATTTTGTAGAGTTAGCACTTGTAAAGAAAAGAAACAATTGAGAATCATGATAATTCTTTTATCGCAGCTAATATGCAACCTCTACACTATATTATCATTATACGTTATGACTTTACCGAAATAATTATGATTTTTATTATACGTTATGACTCTATCACTATATTATCATAATTATTTTACTATACAATATATTCTTCAAGACCACAACATTATCATAGAATAATAACTATACTAACTCAAAAATTACAATAATCATTAAATTATTTCTACATCATGATAGCAATGTACCCCACTATCACAGAATCATGACAAAACTCGAAATTCATAATTTATTCCTTACACGAGCAAAAACATTTAAGGCTGAGTCGCGGCAATATTTTTCATCATGATATTTTTTCTCTAGAAACTTTGTCTGAACATGACAATATTTCTATTGCGACATTTTGTTCCGAAGATAATTATGCTGGTTACGGTCATATTAAAAGCTACGACCTCATGCTTGAGAAATACAAGACCACTATTACAATCATTTTCAATACTATAATTTTGTGTTATAAAGAAAATAAGTATCTTTATATTCAATAGGTTGAAAAATTCACCCAATTGGGATATTCATTCAAAAACTGAAACCATTACCAACGAAAAGGATGCAACGAGCGAGCCTTTTAAGCTACGATTGAGCTTGAGTCCAAGCTCGGGAACCATCCCGGGACGAAGAGAAAGGGAGGGGGAAGGCCAAGTACGAGATCACAGGGATCGAGCTGGAGCTCGACAAGAGCAATAGAGGAAGAAGGCTAGCAAGAAGGAAAGGAAAAAAAAAAACTAAAGGAATTCTTCGAATCATGGGTGCAAGTGCTCCAGCGATTCCTAATATTATGGCTTTTGTGATCTAGAAGATATTCATAAAAATATCAAAGTCACGGGTTCAATGATGTGTCATGATTTCTCACTTGAATATATTACACAAATTTTTATAGTATAAAAGCTACACTTAAAAAAATCAAAAAAAAAAAAAAAAAGATATAGAGACAAAAGAAAAAATAAAAGAAGCAAGATAATAAGCTAAGAACCCTAAGTGCCACTCTTTTGCCCACAACTAAGGACAAATTCTAGATGAACAATAAACAATCTCAATCGGAGTTAGAGTTTCATGCTTAAAAGTTTAGTTTGAATATTCATTGGGAACCATATAATTCATGAGATATCACTAAACACATCTCACATAACTTTATCTCTAATATCCAACTAAATAAAATTCTAAGATTGATGATAATATATTTGTGTTATGAATTATAAAATATATGAATTTATGTTTGTATTTATGTTGTATTTGGACATTGACTGATATAGATATACTTTCAAACCGAGAATTGAAATTTTCACAAATACAAATATATACATGCCAAGTACAATGATTGATAACAGGTAAGTACGTGACACACTCACATAGTTTGAATACAAGAAAATGATAGTTCTAGTCTAAATACATTAAATTCACCAATGTATGAAACCTAAATTTTAGGAGTTTCTCGATAATATAGAAATTAAATAAAATATCTTTATAGGAGATAAGCAAACCATGAGATACACATGATATTTTTTTGTATTTATGCATGAGATACACCAACATGTGAAAACCCTAAAATAATATAAAAATTAAATAAAATATTTTTTTAAAAGTTTCACGATAATTTATGAGTCATGCACCGACTATGATAGACAATGATAAACATATCATGTAACACATGCAAATGAGAATCTTATGATAATGATAATCATGTGAATCATTCTAATTTGCATAACTTCTATATGTGAGATGAATGAAAAGACATATATTCGATTATCATGAGAATAACACTTACAAAATCAAAAATACAAACAAATTTAAATCCACATTATTTCAAGTCATTTGTTATAATTAGATGTTGAAGAATAAAATATATACTCAAAATAATTGTTAAGGGTAATATACATATTACTTAAAAAGAATAAATGTGAAAATAACTATTGCATGAAATAACAAGTTTTAATATTGAAATATTGATTAAACAAATATGAGAGAATCATCCTATTTAATATTAATCAAATAAATAGTAAATCACCTTGTATACCAAAAGAGCACATGGGCATATCAAATACAAAAAAATATCATCATGCTACAGTACATGTGTCGACCCTAGAGTCTGAGTATATTCTTGAATGCCAAAAGCATCAATTCAACTTGTAAAATAATTAATTCATGGTTAATTGACCAGACTATCAAAATAATTTATGGGATATCAATCTCTAAACTAACATCCACTTTAATACTTACATAATTCATATATTTGCACATCAACGTTGAATTAGAGATCCTCATCCAACTAGATTTTGTGATCGTATCAATTAACAATTAGTTTTGATACCAAAAAAAAAGTCACAACAACTACTAGTGGCCCTTACCACCAAGCTTATCACATGTTCATGTAGTTTTCAACAACAAAATGCTTCAAAAATATACACCATATCCAACCCATGTAGTGGATTAAGGCAAACTTATAGTTGATGTTGATAGAACCTTTAAAAATAAAAGTGAACATCATTAATAACTAGGAACAAGTTTTACAAGATAAGACTATGAGACTAGTAAAAGTATTGTGCAGCAACAAAGAATTGTTGAGGCAACGTAGCAACACACTGACCCGATACATGCTAATTATCATTTCTTATATAAAAATAAAAATATGTTATAAATCTTTTGGTATTAGCTAATGATTACATATATATAATAATATAAATGTGTGTGTGTGTGTGAAATCAATGTGTATGTTTCTTAAATTTTAGGGATGAATTTTTTTTAGTGAAAAAAATATTAAAACCTAAATAAAAATTAAATTTAACATAAATATTTTTTATATTATCAAAAAATAAAAGACCCAAAATAGATAAAGATATGTTATTGAAAATGGATCAAACTTGAAAAAGATACATAGTATAGTGATGCTTGAACCAATGACATCACTTCCTTTAATTTGAGACATGTCAATATATCATAATATATGTTGGAAGTTTTGACTTTTTTCCCAAAGTCATAAATTTTTTTCTAGATGTTATGACCTTTCATTAAACAAATATTTTTCTTTCCAAATGATGAGCCTTTTTAAAAATCATAGCTTTCTTATCTTTCTAGATGTCAAGCCTTTTTTCATTATCATAACTTTCCTTCTTATAATTGATAAGTTTTTCTAAGGTCATGACTTTTCTTTAAGATTATAATTTTTTATTAATGTCATTACTTTTTCTGAAATTACGATATCAAATATAAATAAATTAGGATTTATATAAATAATAAAATTATGAAAAGAAAAAAAAAATTAATAAAATTTTTTTTTCAAAAAACTAAAAAACTCTCAAATAGAGAAATAAAATGAGAAAAAGAAAAAAAATTCAAGCACTTTCGTATTAGATCTATAAAGATCCATTGATCAAATTTCATTAATCTAAGAATCAAAATTTATCATTTTACCAATATTTATGCATTGACGCTAAAATCAAAAAATTTCACCGAAGTCCAAAGGACCAAATTAGAAGAAATCAATGTTTCAAGATTAATAAAAGGATTCAAGAGATTTACTATTAATCTTGAGGTTGAGTTTCATCCTATTCAATTTAATCTATCCTGAGAATTGTATTGGGTTTAATTATTCATTTTTCTTAATTTTTGTGCACTCTCTGTGTATTGTAGATATTTTATGAAATTTTAAAATGATGTGTAATTCTTTTTAAAAATATAATACAAAAATTTCTTTAACAACCAAATTTGTTTTTAGCCATAACTTGACCTACAAGCTACAAAATTATATAATTCCAATTGAAAGAAAATATAATGAAATTCTCAAAAAAAATTCATAAGACATTGACACTTGGAATCAGATTGTATTGGAACTAACTTGAATTGGAAGTTTAATTCATGAACACAATTATATCCCCAACACAAAAATTATTTATATAGTTTGGGTCATATATTGAGTTACAATAACTCAAACAGAGAGATTCAAATCTCTACGTAAAAATAAATTTATAAGATAATAATTTCTTGGAAGAAAACATCTTCGAAAAATAAGAATTTCAAGGCTAATTTTATAATTGCAACAAGTCTTAAGAGTTGTCCAATTCCTTTTGACAAAATTAGTTAAGTATAAATTTTAATACGATGAATATACTAGATGAACATCTCTATATAGATGAAGTAATTGTGATCGTGTGAATTGATTTTTGATGCTTATTGAGATTAAATAAAATTTAAAAATTATATTAATGAGATATGATAACCCAATACACTATAAAGCACATGATGTAGTTGAGTTTTATAATTTTTATTTATATGTGATATGACATTGATATAAATTAAGATAATGCATTGCATATGTATTGAAACATCACATCTACATGGGTATCAGTGTATGGTCATGATAAATCATCTTGGTGATTGATGGGTGGGCATGGTATCATCTGAGGGTGATCAACTTAGCCACACATCATTGCATAACATTAAAAAAGACATGTGTGCATAATATTATTTAAGTGAAATTTAATTGTCCATAGAGGTGACAAACAAGACGTGCCTGGTCGGCCCGGCACATTTTTTTCAGGCCCGACTGCGCTTTCGTGCCGGGCCAGGCATGGCACGGTTTTTGTGGAGTTCAGCTTGGCACGAGCCCGCTGGACGATCCGCCAGGTTCGGTACAGTCAGGCCGAACCCTAAATTAAAAAAAATTAGGATTTCAATGCTCCTGTAACCCTAATTTTAAAAAAATTTTGATTTTGGCACGGTGCCGTGTTAACGGGCCACGGTACCGTGCCGGGCCAAGCACGGCACGAGGCCTAGTTGGCCTCAGCACGACACGATAGTGCCGTGGTCGGGCACGGCACGAGCCCAGGCACGAAAAATTTTCGTGCTGGGCCGGCCCTGCCCAGTTGACACCTCTCTTTGTCCATCAAGTGAAAGGCTCAAACTGATTAGACATATTCATTAGTGAAAAGCCACAAAATTAAAATGATTTTTGGTTATGGTATTATCTACTGACAAACTTGATATCTGTAATTGTACTATCTACTGTTGATGAAGCAGATACTGTTATTGTAGTATCTTTGACACCCTGCTAGCCATCAATTGAAATTTTATAATCTAAAATTTTATTTTTAGAAATTAAAAATAATTTAATTTCACTTACAATCTACTTTTATTACAAGTGAATCTCGTAGAGTATAAAGATTATTTCTAGAAGAAAAATAAGAATAGAAAAATCAAGTAGATACTTCTAGATCAATGACACTTATATCAAATATTTTAATTTTCAATTTACAAAAGCCCTTGGTTGGAGTATAGGTGGCATAAAGGCTCATACCGAGTCGGGTGCCCCGACCCCGCCCGGTCCCCCGACCCCGAGCCCGACTGATTCAAATTTCCATCAGTCCCGTCACCCAACCCAACCCGGCAGTCATTTTTCCACAGTCTCAACCAGAGCCCGATATTTCCTGAAGCTGAAGCTTCTGGGAATTATGACCGTTTGGGTCAGTTCGTCAGTCGAGTCGACCCAAATAGTCCAAAATAAAAAAAAAATTAAATATGAACCGTTGGATTTCACCCCCAATAGATAGGAGGTAGAATCCAACAGCCCTAAGAATTCAGCTCCAATTTATAAAAAAAAATCAAAAAAGCCAGAAAAAATGTTTTAAAAAAAATTTCAATATCTATTATACATCCTCCCTCGTTCATTAAATTTATATTTTTAACATTGCTCACTTTTTCTCATATTCTCTCTCTTCATCTCATCTCGACTCTCATTTTTTTATCTCGCTATCATTTCGGCTTTTAAAATCCAACAGTGGTAGCAATAGCATGGCAGTGCAATGCATGTGTGTGTAATTATAAAATATAAAATTATATATTATAAATAAATAATAAATATATGACAATATAATTTTTTAATTTAATATTGCAGTATAAATAAAACTAAGTTTAAAAAATATTATATAAATGATGAACATATACATTCTTACATTCAAAAAATATACTAAGATCATCTTTCCAAATAAAAAAAAAATTATAAATAAAAAAAGTATAAAATGATAAAAAACCACTGGGAATATGATAAATCATTTACATTTAGTTGTAATATTTGAACCAAACAAAGCTTTTATAATATACGACTATAATCTGATCTTATTTAAAATAATATTCACAATCACACAAAAAAAAGAAACTCTCATGTTATGCTAGATAATTAAATGAATTAATATATAACGCATCATTTTAAAATATATTATGTGATAAAATAATATAATAATTAATATTTAAGTATCTTAACAGTTGAAATTTACTCGACGTACAATCTTACCCCTAACTATCTGAATTAATAAAAAATCATGATCTTTGAATATGATATCAATCTCTATAATTAAATACATTCTAAAACCATCATTCATTTTTATAGTATTTAAATAAATTTTTTAATTATTAACAAAATTTTCCCTCCAATCCTTGTGATTGGTCAGTATAACTACATATATATATATATATATTATATTTTTTACTTATTCAATCTTAACACTAAAAATCAAATTAGCAACTAAGTAATAAATTTTTTTTTTTATTTTTTTTTATTTTTTTTTATTTTTTTTTTATTTTTTTTTTTATTTTTTTTTTATTTTTTTTTTATTTTTTTTTTATTTTTTTTTTATTTTTTTTTTATTTTTTTTTTATTTTTTTTTTATTTTTTTTTTATTTTTTTTTTTATTTTTTTTTTATTTTTTTTTTTATTTTTTTTTATTTTTTTTTTATTTTTTTTTTTATTTTTTTTTTATTTTTTTTTTATTTTTTTTTTATTTTTTTTTTATTTTTTATTTTTTGCAACTAAGTAATAAATAAATTGAAATAAAGTTCAATAGTTTAAATTATAGAAGATTAAAAATAAATAAAATAAATTTCTTACTTTTTGATACACAACATACATGAAGAGCGCTTTATACAGAGAAAATACTGATTAGTTACGTGCTCAACACACAAAGGATTTTACATCACTTCCAAATGCACGAACTGCAACTCAGAAGAGGCTTCAACAGAATGCATATCTTGCCTATCAGAATGCATATCTTGCCTACCAGCATGTTTTCCTTCGCATCAACTATCATTTTAAGAGAATTTAACGTGCAGATCATGATTAACATCGACAGGGGATCTATCACGCCCATCATTTTGATTGTGTCCACAAAATTCATGCATATTTTCAAGAAATTTTCAATTCGGAGAACGTTGATCATGAAACCAACCTCGTTTATTATGGAAATGCCCATTTGTATCATCTAATTTAGTAGCTACGTCACCGTTCGTGAGCATGGGCTCTTCCGAGCCCTAAAAAATCTTACCATGGAAGATGTTTAGCATTCCACCATCGCCGATAACATATTCTGTTGCTCCCGAGCCAGATTCCAAACAAATTACGAGTCTATTTCTTCGATTCTACTTTGGAGGAGGAGTCTCGCCCGATCATCGGGGGCGCTTTGGCAGCATTTAGATTTTCGGGCGGTCCCTTGGTACGCGTCACTTAGGTATTTGTTGCGCGAGATTAGTGTCTGAATCCAAAAACTTCCTTCCTAGAATCCTTGCAGCAAGCAAGCTCCAATTCTGCCGCAGGCTTTATTATTCGTAGTCATATTTTACTTGATTTTTAAATTTTAATTTTATTTATTTTGAATCCATATTTTTTATAATTATTCTTACCATTAATTTTACACGTACACTATGAGTAATTTACTGAATTTATAAAAGTCTAATATTAAAAATACAAAACCCCTGATTATAAAATATTTTAAATATTATTAAATTTAAATAATCAAATCAAACATGTCATAACTAATAACTATAAATTACTAAATTTAAATATTATTAAATTTAAATTTATAACTAAATTTAAATAAATATTATTATATAGAGTGGAAGTGCCCGGAGGCCATAATATTGGTATATTAAAATTTTCTTATTTATTTAAGGATAAAGTAACTGGATAATAATCAATTTTTATACAATCATTTTTTTCGATCAAATATTAAAATTTTATTAATTTTTGATTCTAATTTTGTTGTGTCTATAGTCTTTGGATAATGAACAATTTTTTCAAATATTTTTACTCGAATATTTTTACTTAAATTATATTTATTAATAATAAGTTATATCAGTTGAAGTATATTCTGACTTTTTTTATAGATATTACATGTGGGTGACAAAAAATTAATCAAATATTAGTTATATGATAAAATTTTATTAAATATATTCTTAGAATACTTTTAAATTTTTAATATATATGTGTGTGTGTGTGTGTGTGCTTGCAAAGAAGGAATTTTTTTTTTAATGTTAGCTTTTTTTTTTTTGAGGTTGCAACTATTTAATAATGAGAAACTTTTATCAAATTATTTTTCTATTTCTCAAATTAAGTTTGTTATTTGGTATATTAGTAATAATAAATTTATGAATAATATGATACATTTATTCAACTATATACTAATTTGTTGATAGATATTATATTTGTGAAATAAAAAAAGAATTAATAAAGTATTAAATAAGAGATAAATAATTATTTTAGAAGAATATAATTTTTTAAGTGAGTAGGTAAAAATGTACAAATAAATATTTTTTTTCTTTTGAACTATGGTTCATTTCTTTGAACGTGCATGTTTTAGATGATGAACGATATTTATCAAATAACATTAATTAATTAATTAATTATTAGGCATTAGATAAATAATAAATTAAAATGCAATCAAACTACTTATATTAATAAAAAATCTAAGTAATAAACTCTTAAATAAAAATGAACGATATTTAGTCTTTGCATAAAGAGCAATAACAACTATATTAACTTTTGTGATTACTTTTTCAGTTAAAATAAACTTGAAATAGTATGCTGTGTAAGTTTAAGTATTGATCAATTTCTTGATGTATATTACATGTGTGACAATAAATAAAATAATCATATATTAGATAGTGATAAATAATTATTAAAAATATAATTAAATTTAATACAGTAATTAAAAATATAGGATAGAAAACTAGCTAGAAATAAATTGTATATCTTTGAATTTTAACATATTTAAATTTTTTTTTTATATTTTTTTATTTTTTTTTATTTTTTTTTATTTTTTTTTTATTTTTTGTTTTTTTTTAAGGTTATATCATTTGAACTTATTTAAGGTTATATCCTTTGAACAGTAAAAAGTTTCAATGAATTATTTTCTATCTCAATTTTTTTTTTTTGAGTATTTTAGTTTAAATAAATTTATGAATAATATGCATCATGGATCAATAATGGAATAATTTGTTGATGAATGTAACATAAATGATAAAAAACAAATTAATAAATCATTAGATATTATACACGTAGCTTCTAAAAATAAACTTATGATAGTTATAATAGACATGACAAAAAATTGTATGAATAATATGCTTTGAAAGAAAATGGTAAAACAAACTTATCAATTTGTCGAGGCTTCGAGGCCCATATTAAGATAAAAAAAATAGTGAAATTTTGGTATTTTTTGAAATTTTTATCATTTTTTAAGTTTATATATCCTTTGATAAATAACATTTTTTTTTTCATATTAATTTCCTCTCTCAGATTTTTATATTTTATTCAATATTTTAGTTAAAATAAATTTATGAATAATATGCTTTGTTAGTCCAGGTATAGACTAGCTTGTCGATGCATATTGCATGCATTACAAAAAATTAATTAATATTAAAATAAACTTGTGAGTAAATAATTACTACGAATATAAATTGAAAATTATAACAAGAAAATTTTTGTATTTTTGAAATATTGTTTATTTATTTAGTTAAAATAAATAATATGATATATTAAAGTAGCCTATGAATAATATATTTAATATTTAATATTTGGTTTATTAAGTATTCTTATAAGAGATAATACTAATATATTCTTTATTTTGCTAATGAACAGTGTCAACATGATATCCATTATGGCGTATATCTTTAAAGCTAAGTATAATCCTTTTTGATCTAATGCTTGGAAATGCATTCTCAATATGCACGATGGTACCATTTATAAAAATAATTGTGGCATTCTTGAAAGTTTAAGAATTCAGGTGTCAAGTTTCATAAAAATTTCATATTGATTATATGGCCAAATAAAATTTCAAAATGATAAATATCATATTAAGTTCATAAGTATTTCATTTCATAAACATTAGTCTGAAACTTTATCCAAGTATTTAGAGGTCATCAAATAAATTAGAGACATCTAGAGATGTATTTACTACTTCATGAGCAAGGATAGTCCCACCAACAAAGATATTGTTGGCTTCAACAGTGGTTATGGTAGCGTGATTAATTTCAATGACGTGAGATTCATCATGTTTGCCCGTATTTTTTAAAAACACCTAGAAGAGATCTATAAAGTACTTTTGCGTATGACAAGTACGTGACCAATTCCCAGTCATGCCACAACGATGGCAAATACTTTCGATAGTCACCTTCTTTAGCTTCTTTTATTTGTCATAATTCGGGCCAGCGTTAGATTTCCCCGGGCGGTTAAATTATCTGCCACCCCCCTGAGGATTATATTATTGCATGCACTTGTAGTCCTTAAAAAGACCAATAATTTTCTTAGAGTTTTTATGATTTTTGAGCAGTAATTTATTAGTATGCTCGGTAGTGAAGAGCACATAAATTAAATCAAAGTATGTGACAAATTGACATTACTGGTATTGTTGTTGCAATACAATATTCGACGCATGGAAGGTGGGGAAAGTTTTCGCTAACAATTCTCCATCATTGAGCTTGATACCACATAACTCAAGCTGAGAAACAATATCAAATATAGCAGAGTTATAGTCAGACACTAATTTAAAAACTGGTAGTTTGAGATTTTGCTGGTCATATCATGCTTGAAGAAGGATAACAGTCTTTGTATGCTCGAACGGGTACATATTGAACCTGCAAGCTCTCATACATTTGACGACATATAAAATTAGTGCAATTTTTTTATCTTTTGCATTTGAGGTTTCATTTTCTATAAATCTATCCGCAATATATTGCCCATGGAGGTGTATTTTCATGTCAATGCACCGTGATAGATAATTACTTACACTCACTTCGAGGATGTGAAATTTGGATTTTTCAATATTTTCCATAATTCTTGTAAAACAAATGAATCCTTAGATTTATTAGTAAGATTTCCAAATATATACTGCCACTATAGGAGCAGAAGGATACTTATAGGTTGGAAATTTGGCTTCAAGCCAATAAAAAGAAAAAAAATTTTGATTGAAAAATATGAAGTATAAGTTGATATATTAAAAAAAAACCGACCTAGCAAAAAAATATTTACTCAATTAGTAGATTTTCGTACTGATAACGTGTGATAAAATCTTATATTGCAATAATATAATATAGAGAATGGAGATAGATTAAGAATGGAAAGTAGATAAAACAACAAAGATAACAAAGAAGGTCATGGGAGAAATTTTATTACAAGCATCTCATTCATTATTATAATGATCAAAGCTAAGCATCTATTCATAAGAAAATAATGATGCATATATCATTAATGTCAATGTATTAATTATATACATTGAATAGGGAGATGTGCATTCACACGTAAAATATAGGTTATGAATGTGACATAATAAGCATAAATAATATAATAGGTGTTCATTAATGTATTTCATAATAGTAATATATTTTACTTAGATTTTGTATCATTTTAAGTATTTTTAAATATATTTTAATAAGTATTTATCTCATTTATAATAGCTTAGTAATTTATTTTTTGATTATTATTATAATATAAATCAAATAACTTGTTTATACTAAATTAACATGATATATTATTCTTAAGATTGTTATAACTAAAATATAAAGTATGAATATTAAATTTAAATTGGACAAAATTTTAAAAATTATTGTATTTCTAAAGACTATAAGCTTAAAGATGAGATGAAATTCATAAAATAATATTTGTTGTTAGTTTATTTTTTTAACTAAACCCATAAGTTCCTAATCTTATAAATTCATAAAGCCCAAAACTCCTATACCTCTAAATAATAAATCATAAATCTCATTTATTTAACATCACTATAATTTTAATAATTCATCTTAGGTATCTATAAGTTTATTTTAACTAAAATATTAATTTGTAAATAAATCATGATTTTGTTTATTTTCAAGAGACTATATAATCATATAAAATGGAGCAAAAATATAAAAGTCAAACATTATTAATTAGTAATATGATTTACTTAGAATCTGTATCATTTAAATATTATACATATATTTTAACAAATATTTATCTCATTTATTATAGTTTATTAATGTTTTTGGTTATTATTATAAATATCAATCAACAAATAAGCTTATATTAAGTTAATATGACACATCATTCTTACGATTATTTTAACTAAAATATTTAGTATAAATATAGAATTCAAATAGGAAAAAAAATATTTTATTTCCAGAGGCTATAAACATTTAAAAATTATTTTATTCACAAAATAAAATCTTGTCTTGGTTCATTTTTTAAACTAAACTCATAAATACTAAAACTAGTAAACCCCACAACTCTAAACTCCTAAACCCCTAACCCTCTAAATCCTAAATCATAAACTATATATCTTATTTATTTTCATCATTATAATTTTTATTTTTTTATATGTTTATTTTTACTAAAATATAAATTAGAAAATATATTATGAGTGAGACAAATATAATTTTAAAAATATCAAATATACATATATGAGGGGATCATCTTTGGTAGTGATAATTTAAGTTATATAACCATCGGGTATGACAAAAGGATAGTCAAATGATTCATATTAATCTATCATTACTCTGACAATAAGATATAATATTATTCTAATATTAAAGAAATCTCATCACACATAAGGAAGTAATATAACATTAGATTCTAAGTATCTTTTTGAGATATAAGTATCTCTACTCAACTCAATTTATTGTTAGTTTACTATTAATTAGTCAGATTACTCATACAATCCAATTAAATTTGATGTATTGACTTATATCCTCTTTACTAATTGTATGATCTGTATATTTATTAATCTTCATTTGACATAATAATTACCCAATAAGCTTTTGAAATAATATTATAAATTCTAATTTGTACCATTATAATAAAATCACAACTTTTCACTATAAAAATTTACATAAAAATTTAAACAAACATAATTTTTCATTATAAAAAATGAAAATCGAGGAAATTCTGAGAAAAAGAAGTATTTAGATTCAATTTAATAAAAGGCCTACCAACATTTTAGAAGATAAGTTAAATGAGATTGATAGTAATGTAATTGCTGGTTTATATTTGGTACTAGCAGATGGAATGTTATGTAGCGTGACAAAATAATGATAAAAGAAAATTATGATACTATCAGAAGATTACACAAGGCAAACTCATTTCAAAATAAATCCTTCTTAATTAAAAGACTCTATACCCATCGAATGATACAATCATAATAACACATTAGAAGAAGAAAGCAAGTCTAAAAAATAAAATATACAAATATGCAAGTACATAGCAAGCAAAAGCTTTAATGGTGATACAAAAAAGATAATCAGAATGTGTCCCTAGTGGAAGCCATAATCATTATAAAATAGATCAATTAAGAAGTAAGAAGAATATTAAATATTACAATAATGATAAAAAATAATATTCAAAAGTTATTGTTAGTGAAACTAGAAGAGTGTAGATATTGATTCATCAAATACTCAAATATAGTTGATATACAACATAAAAAAAATTAGACATGTGAAGACCTATGAATAGAATAAATGTAGTTTCGTTAATAAATTATAAAAGGCATAACTATGATGAGAACATCCCTGGTAATGGACGGTTGATAATCACCTTATATGCTAATAAAGTAGTTGGATAATTCACATCAATATATCATTCATTTGATAATCAAACATAACATTGTTCCAATACTAAAGAAATCTTATAATACATAATAAACTAAGCTAACACTAGAATCTAAGAATCTTTCTAAAATCTAAGTATCTATACTCAACTCGAGTATTAGTTAGTTCATTATTTGTTAGCTAAATTGCTTAGACAATCCATGTGAGTTTGATGCTCAACTTATATTATATTTTATACTTTTATAACCCATATATTTATTAATTTATATTCGATATTAAATGAAATTAATTACTTAATGATCTTTCGAGATCATGTCATAAATAATAAGTTTTAAAATGGTAACAAACTCACAACAACTATTTAATATAAAAGTGAAACAAACGAAATTACAATTTAAAATAAAAAATTGAACTGGAATCATTAGTTATTATGAAAAAAAGAAATGAAGGTAATTTTGAAAAAGAAATTACTTAGATATAATTGAAAAATTTTCCACTGAGATTTCAAAAGACGATTGAAATGAGATGGATGATAATTAAATTACGAATTTTTATTCAATGCTAGCTAATAGAGTGTTATCTAGTATGACAAAAAAGGATACGATGAAAGAAATTTGTGATGCATTTATAACATTGTACGATACAAAGTCACTTGACAATAAGATTTTCTTAAAGAATGATGTCATTAAAACTATTTAGTCTTCACATTCTATTTTCTTAAATAATGCATCACTATTTGAATGACACAACCCATGATGATAACTAACCATATCAATATCATAAATGCTCTATTTAATCAGCTTCTTACGTTGGGTCATAAAATAGAAGAAATTAAATATGATATGATTACACTTCAGAGTTTACCTGATTTATGTGATCAACTCATGATCAATATGATGAATGATGTCCTTATGGACTATTTTTCCTTAATGATATTATAGCTACTAAGTTAGAAGATAAAAATATACAAAAAAAACAACGAGGAAAAATAAACAAGTTCATAGCAAGTAAAAGCTTTGATGGTGATTGTTGTGATTTTGGTATATTGCTCAATTTTATTAGTTTGATAGTGTCTCAAAATTTTATTGATGAGCATATCGCATCAATAAAGATTCTCAAGTATATAAGTCATACAAGTAGTAAAGAAAACTTTCATTTTAATATTAATCTCACATTGATTATATCAACAAATTGATCAACTAATAGTGATATAACATAATTTTAGTAAAGAAGATAATTAGAGATCTTGGTATGAATCTTAGATTCTAGGGTTTGTCTATTTACTTTATATGATACATATCAAATAATTCAAATTATATCAGGTTTGAATACAAAACAAATATTTGGTTGTTGTGCAACGATCATTTGCTTCAATAGTTTACAAGGTAGTTATCATCATTAAGCCCACAAATAATAGTCCGCTCATAGTTGCTACCTTAGTACTTTACCATCAAGATAAAAAAACATCTCTATTCGAGAGTCATTCATAAGCTTATACCTCTTAGTAAACTTATCAATTTACCTTGATAGTTATTGCACATGTACTTTATTATTTGTTGGGCTCATTTATCATAAAAATTCAAGATTTGATATGATTTATAATTATTTGTACATTTATATTCACGAGCATCATACTCATACAATTATTATATTTTTTACTCAAATTTCACCAATGAGAATCATATGCGTGAAAGTAACTAAAATAGCTATCACCTCCTTATGAGTCATAATACACTCATGCATATCTAACAAATTACCTATCATGATCATCCATCATGATGATGTGATTCTCACACAAAAGGTGAAACCATTAAAAAAGATTTTATTAAATTTCCTCCTCGATTAGGAATCAATTCTTCTAAGACATATATAATGGATTAATATGTAAAATCATTTGTACATTTGGCTTGTGAGCACCATACTCGCAATGAGAGTGAGTATCATGGTTTACCTATCACCATCCACCATAAGAATATACACAAGGCCTCGTGGTTCATTTTTCACCAAAAAACATATCATAACTTTATTCTGCTATCCAATTTTATTGGTTTGATCATGACTCAAAAGCTCGTTGGTGAGATCATCTCATCAATAAAGATAGTATAAGGGCTGTATAAGCAATAAAAAAGACTTTCATCAAGATATCAATCTTATATGCATAATAATTAGGAATTTGTTTAACTAATAGTGCAATAAACATAATTTTAGTAATCGAGATAATTAGGAATTTTGGCATGACTCTGATCATTGGGTTTATTCATATAAATTAAGTGATATTAATTCAAATAATATGAGTTATATTGAGGTTGGATAAATAATAAAAGTTGTGTTGTTATGTAGTGACTCTTTGCCCCAATGACATATAAAGTGATTAGCATTATTGAGCTCATCCCAATGATAGTCTTCTCATATCTATCCTCTCAATATTTTATCATTGAGACGACAAGTTATTTATACTAAAGAGTTATTTACAAGCTCAAACATTTTGTGCAACTCATCAATTTTCTTGACATTTACTTTATCTGTACCTTCTTATTCATTAGCCTCAAGTATCTTAAAGATCAGGAATTGATGTGATTTATAAGCATTTCAACTTTTGACTTCATAACCACTATAACCACACAATTAATATATACTTCCCTCAAATTTTACTAATAGAAACTATATGAGTGAAAGTATCTCTGCACCACCTCGTGAGTCCTTATACACTCATGCATATCACATGGATCAACTATCCGCCTCCTCCTCCATGATGACAATGTCATTCTCATGCAAAATTTGAAACCCTAAAGTAAATGTTCTAAAAAATATGCGGTTCAATCAATTTTTTTTTGATAAATAAAGAAACACTATCAAAATTATTTACAATCTAAGGCATAGGTAGCAACTTGTGCTCCTTATGAAATACAATATACATATCTGTTTTGATCTTCCTAATTATAAAATCAGCATTAGTAGCTTTCCCTTCGTGTAATCACCTGTCTTTCTCCTTCCAAATATGATAAACTACCACAACATGGGTAGCTTTCCTTAGATTATTTTCTTTTGAGTTGGCTTTGTACAGCTTCTTTAGGATTTTGAAACCCATTGAAATTGAGAATATATCACCTCTTATCTTGGCCCAAGCTTGGACTTCTTCAAGGATGTACCTATAAAAACCATAATTAAAGAAAATGTGATTGAAAGATTCTACCGACCCGCAGAATTCACAGTTGATGCTTGAGGACATGAACAGTTTATCCTTGGTCCAAAATTTGCCCTGCCTGGCAATCAACAAGTTGACTGCATGCTTTGGTATGTGGTTGTTCATCCAGATAGTTTTCGCCCATGAACTTCTCTTTTTAGCATTAGAATCAGCAAGAAAATGATATGCCCGGCACACAATTCTACCCTCATCGCCATAGGTAGATAATATGGAATCTGCAGCTTCCTTTGAGCCAGCTTTTATGCACAGGTATATCTCGAACAGAAATCAGATTCTTCAAGAAGGGGGGATCTTCTTTAGAGCATCGCAATTCCCAGATATTTGTAGAATGTAAATAAATATGATGGATCCATTTGATCCAAAGAGTATCTTCTTTCTTATTTATTCTCCATAGGGTTTTAATAAAATTTGTTCCATGTGGGGATATTGAGTAAGCAAAGGCCCCCAAGGTTAGTAGGCAAGCATACTTTCTCCTAAGTAACTTTGGGTCTATATCTGCCTTGGGCATGCGTGCCCCAAAAGAATCTTCTGATGCTCATTCGATGGATTTGATTACATAAGAGGAGAGCAAGAAAACTAAGAACTAGTAGCCCTCAATCCCTTGTACAACTGTACACAATAGCTCTAACCTGCCGGCTATAGAGAGCAAATTCCCAGCCCATTGATGGATGGCTGGAGTGATTTTGGCAAGGAGAATCAAAAACTAAGAAGATATAAGGAGGCAGGATGAAAGGGGAACGCCAAGGAATACAAATGGTAACGTTCCCTCCATAAACCCGGATGCAACAATAATTTCTTTTTTAATAGCTTCGTTTACTCCTCCAAAAAAGATATTCGATTTGGAGGAGTTAATGTTCAGCCCAGAAACCCCGGAAAATTCTTGTAACGTTTTCAAGATAATAGAAGCCGAAGCTATGTTGCCTCTAGAGAAGATGATAAAGTCATCAATGTACATCAGGTGTGTTATCTTAAGCAAGGCGCACCCTGGGTGGTACGAGGGCCAGTCCATAGAGGCAAGTTGTCTGGACAGGTATTCCATGCATATGGTAAATAGATACGAAGAGGTAGGGTCGCCCTGCCCGAGGCCATGTTGGCCTTTAAAAAATTCATGAAGCTGCCCATTTATTGCCACTGAGTAGGAGGTAGTGCTAATACACTCAAAAATAGTGTCAATAAACTGTTTGGGGAAGTTAAGGCCAGCTAGGACTTCTATGAGGAAGCTCCATTCAACGGTGTCGAAGGCCTTTTGGATGTTAATTTTAAAGAAGCATCGTGGAGAGATTCGCTTTCGAGTGTATCTCTTAATCAGCCATTGAGCAAGAAGGAAATTATCAGAGATAAGACGCCCTTGAATAAAGGTACACTGCGCAGGGCTGATAATACGATCCATTACCATCTTTAGGCACGATGCAATAAGTTTCGAAATGATTTTACATATGACATTGCAACAAGAAATTGGGCTGTAATCCTTAACATATGAAGCATGAGTCGATTTCGGGATTAGAGCGATATATGCGTGATTAATTTGCCTCAGTATCTTCTTGAAGAGAAAAAACCTATTGATTGCATTGGAAATGTCACCTCCAATATATTGCCACGAAGCTCTAAAAAATTCAGCCATATAGCCATCCGGCTCTGGCGATTTTGAGCTTCCCATTGAGAAAACAGCTCTTTTAATCTCTTCGGAGGAGAAGGAGAGGTTAAGTAAGCTGTGGTCCGCCTTATTATGTCTCGGCCCGTTACCAATAATATCCATATCAATACAATTTATGGCCCTTGACATACCTAGCAAATCTTTAAAACAATTAACAAATGTATCCGCAATATCCTTCTTGGAGGTCGAGTAACACCAATTATCTTTGACAATTGTTACAATTTTATTTTTCTGCAGTTTGGAACTAGTTAGAGCATGGAAAAATCTGGAACATTTATCACTCTCCTTGAGATATATAATCTTGGCCTTCTGCCTAAGGAAGGAGAGCTCACACTCCTATAGCTTCCTTAGGATAATCTTATGTTGGGTCTCCAAAGCTTTTAGATCTGGCCGAGGGTGCATAAATATTTCTTCTTGGACAACCTTTAAGGCCTCTCTAGCCCGATTAACTCTCATGCATATATGACTAAAATGTCTATCATTTAATTTCTTAAGGGGCTCTTTCAATAATTTTAGTTTCGCGACAATCTGAAACATAGCTGAGCTAGCCACATTGCCTTTCCAAATGTTTTGTAGCAGCGGGTGGAAGTCCTTATGAGATAATCATATGTTGTAGAATTTAAAAGGGATGAGCCTCCCTTTGTCTGCATGTTCCGTAGACATGAGAATTAAATAGTGATCCGAGTATACTCCAGGAGCCAGGAATTTGACATGGCTGTCAAATTATAGATTGGCCCATTCACTATTTGCTAATGCTCTATCGAGCTTGCTGGAGACCCTTCAGCTTGTCCAGGTAAAAAAAATCATGGAAGATGAGAGGTAATCCATGCCTAAACGTGAAAAACATTCTAGTGCATCCTGGCATTCGTAGTTGGAGACAATTCCACGCCGGCAAGGAGCAATAAGCATGTCTACCACTGTGAAACAGCCAATTCCAAGACCTAGGACCAGGCCTGACTCTTTGAGATTATTAAAAAAATCCAGACGGCATTTTCTAGTTTTCTTGTTGCATGCATTTCCCCTTGATACACTCCATGCTACTCCTAGAGGTGCCCACACCTCTCCCCAAATTCCCTTTAAATAAACACCAAAAAGGGGAGAATCCCCCTCCTTCTCCGACCTCCAAAGCTCCAAAAACAGTACCTCCAAAAACCAAGAAAAAAAACCAAAAAAAGCAACAATAAAAACCCAACAATTCAAAGGGAGGGGGGCCCCTGAACTCATATGCTGGCCCATATGGGGCAGTGCCTTTGGCTTTTTGCTCCTTAAGTCTGGCCTTGTTTCTGAGGTTCAGAGAAGGCCCTTCCCTGGTCCCTGGATCCTTCTTTTTCACCCGAGTTTTCACCATAGTGAAGCCCTCAGCATCCTGATCTGCATTCTCAGATTCATCTTTTGAATCTGCCAGTAAGATTGCTGCACCATCAATTGGCATTTGTCAATCCTCAAGTGGTGAGGCTTTCATGGCATCTTCAGTGGCGCTACTTAACCTTACTGTAGAAGAGGTGGCTGGAGATAACTCTTGAGCTTTTTCAGCAAATTGGAGGGTTCTTGGTTCATCTTCGGTGAGACTACATGGCCCTTCTGGGTAGGGGTTAGCTGGGCTGGTCTCCAGCCTCTTTTCATCTTGAGCCTTGACTTTGCGACAAGCATTAATAAAATGACCAAATATACAGCAATGATAACAATATATAGGCAGATTTTCATAAACAATTGGCTTCCTGATATTAGATCCATTTGGGAATTCCAATTCAAATTCATCCACTAGGTTATTTCCTAGGTCTATTTCCACAAGTACCATAGCAAATGCAATTTTGGAGATGTTCGCCATAAGTTTTTAAATATGTAAAGGACGGCCAATGCAGCTAGCAGCCTTGCTTAGGTTTATAGGGTTCCATAAATGCAAAGGAAAATCTAGTAGTTTAACCCATATGGGAATCTTGGTCATTTCTTTTAGGCCGTAATGGAAGCCGACGGAAAGTGGTTTGACATACAATGGCCGGCCATAGACCAAATAGGGGCCAGAGTTAAGTATGTGATCTCTATCTACCAAATTTCCGATGTGAAATACAAGCCATCCGCTGGGGTGTTGAATCATTTGTGGGGATAAATTTCAATGTTCATTCATAAATCTCCTAAGCATTGAAAGGCCAAGGCTTTTAGTGATGAAGTACCCAATTAGACAGTTATCTCAATGCTCGCGAAGCAAGTTATTTTCAACAAATATAGCTTTACATGGCTGTGTGGGGGGTATGTATTCCAGTTTGGAAGAGTTGGCTAAGGCTCTGTTTCCAACAAACAAACTACTCCACGGGGCCTTAGAAGATGTATCAGGAAGCCGATTATTATTCAGTGTCGCTGACTGCACCATTTTATTATGTTGGGCATTCGGTATACCCACATCTTGGGCCTCTCTTACAAGGAGGTTGACCCCTAGCAAGCATGTACCATTGCTATCATCCAGTTTGTTAGGTGTTAAAGTGGGGATAGTATCAGAAGTACCATCTACCAAAGAAGCACCATTCATATCCTCTAGATTATCATTAGTAGCTGAATCATAGCTACTAGAATTCAACAGCCCCTTCCCTCGCATATCTGACACATCACATTTATCATTCAAATCATTCGGAAATATCACATTTTCACTCGAATCATTCGAGGAGCTAGAAGTGTTCTCAGCTAAAATGTCCTCGTTATAATTTAAGCTTAGGTTTAGGTTCGATAATGCTGGTTCAAGGCTGGAATTCGAATTAAAAAGGAGATGCGTTTCATTTACGTTATCGGTTGGAAACTTACCATATATAATTCGTCGATGCTCACCGTCTTCAACGACGAGCTCAGTTGCAGAGGAATCGTCCTCAAAGCAAAGTACCAAACGCCTTCAGATCCTCTTCGGGGGAGTTTCTGCTCGAGCTTTCAAGCTGACATCAAGGAGGGCAGCATTAGGACCTATGATTTGTTCGGCCTCCGTAACAATTTTAAGTGTGTCGAGCGGTCCCAACATACTTATATAGATGAATCAATTCGGGCAGAATGAGACCTAATTGAAGGAGCTAAGCTCCATTGCAACATCCAAGCTCAATAAGCTGGATTTTCAGGAAGCAAAAGGGCTAGGGCAGAATCGAGGAGAGGTAGGAATCGGGGGAGAATTATTATGTCTAACTTTACTACTTGTATAATATGCAGTTTAATCAAGAACTAGTTATTCAAAGATATGTACAATAGATTTAATATGTAAAATTATGCATACTTTTGACTTCATGAATATTATACTTGTAATGATTAACATACCTAAAATTTTTATTTTAACGTATAATTTTGTCTCATGCATCATGGTAGTTTACCTATCATCATCCACCACGACAACATGCATAAATCCACCAGTTGACAAATCCCTAATTAAAGTTCTATCTAATGACTACAACCATATCTAATCTCAAAATTATTTATAGAGTACATATGCAAAATTATACATATCCTATACCTTAATTTGATATAACATTAGGGGGAGATTCATAAGAAACTAGAAAATAATTTTCATGAAACTATAATTTCTAATGATAGTCAATATGAGAATCTATGACACAAATCCTAATTTTGTTGTTCTCATATATAGTACATAAATCACCCATAAAGTTATTTGCCGAGCTTTAAATCTGTCTTGGTGCATATAGAAGAAGAAAATACTCATAGGTTTCCTTCACTTTTCTTTTTTATACCTTGATATTTACATATTTTTTAAGTATAAAATCATAACTTTTGAAAGATACTGTGACTCTGGCCTTCATCTTTTAAATTTGTTATCATGACTTTAGAGAGTAGTCATAATTTTGGGATATGTCCTAATCTATTTGTAATACTAAGTTGTAGTTTTAGGAAATATTCACAACTTAGGCCTATTATCTATGTAACATAAAATCACAACACTAGGAATGATATTGGGTTTTAGCATTAGTCACTCTCATTCATCATATGGTCATGATGTTAGGAATGATTATGATACTTGAAATGCTCTCAATTGAACATAATACGATCAGGATGCTAGGAATTGACACAACATAAAAAATTGTCTTTCTTTTGCATCAAATAGCCTTAACATTGGGAATGAACATGCCTTTGATCTTAACATTTCATGTACATCACATGACTATGACTTTGACCTTGACATGTAATAAATTGAAAAGCAACAATGTCGATTAGAAGTAGATAATAATTTATTCATATTTGATTACTAGACTCAAGAGCATCAATATATATAACATATCAAGAAAAAAAAGAATTCCATAAATATGAACTAATCTCAAGAGATTTTGACACTTTTATGATAATCATGTTTCCAAAATAATTGGTATTAATACTATCAAAATAAAAATATTTATAAAAATATAAATATATATTTATTTTGATATATTTTTTGGTGAAATTTTTTTTTTCTTTATGAGGTACATTTTCTTAAAATAAAAATAAAAGATCAAAACATAAATATTTTTATTTGGAGCTCAAACATATAATTTTTTCCAAATATATATATATATATTATTTGAATTTTGAAAATTTAGAATATTTGCTGTATCAAATAAATCTAATATTAAATGAAATTAGTAATTTCAAATTAAACACTAACTCATATGGCAACAACAAAAATTTTATATCACAATTGTAAATAAATCTAATATTAAATAATAATAATGAATATAATGAAGTTAAAATATTATCAAAAAATAATAATAAATAAATAATAATCACTTGTTGATTAATGCTAATCACACTATTAATACTAGAGTAATTAATTCTACTGTCGTCATCCAGCAAGACCGTAAGCTGTTAGCGTGTGAAATAATTGTTTCGCTTGATAGCGAAACACAAGCTGCCCGAAGGTCCCTGCTGCAAGATACGTCGTCGTTACTGAATAATGCCCAGAGAGAGACGCAGAGGGAGGTGTAGAGAGAGGGAGATGTAGAGAGAGAAAGAGATAGGGATTCACACGAGCTCAGAGCATGGAAGCATTCCGAGGTCAGCCTGGTCGCAGTCTCATCATATTCGATTACTACGCATGCTTAATCATGTGATTTTCTTCTGGAATTGTTGGATCTTCAATTCGCGACTGATTCGCATAGCTCTCCACTGTTTGAGCTAATAATATAGTTATAGTGTTTCCTCACAGATCGGAGTAAAGTGAGAAATGTGATCTGAACTACACTTCATATGGACATAGATTATAGAAACTGGTCGGTAAGTTATGGTTCGGTAAAATCTGAGGAATTGTGTTGGTTGGAATGTGACAGTTCCAGTTTTTAGGTATTTTTGGGAACCAGATGCACGGAGTTCATTTTTTTTTTTTTGGATTATTTGATGGATGCTAATTAGGTGAATCTCTCATCTGCATGCATTTTGTTTTCTAGATTAACAAACAGCGAAGATTAGTAATTTTTTTAGGTATTGAGTTATTGTCTGTGGTTGATGTGGGTTGCATCTGACTGATAAAGGACTTGAGTATGTATGTAGAATCAAAAGAAGTCTCTCTTTTGATCCAGTCACGAAAATAATTTCTCCTCTATCGTTGTATTTCAATAATCAATATAGAAAATAAAAAAAATGAGAATTAAACACCGAAAATAACGTGGTTAGATAGTCGCTCAGTGCGACTAGCTATATTTTTCAGAAAATACTTATGCGTTACAGATTAAACCAACCAAAACAGTCTTACAGTATGCAGTGCACAGAGCAGTTGCGATAAATTGTGCAGAGAGAAGAGAGAGAGAGACGATGAACAGTTCCCTGGGTCCAAAAAATAGTTACCCGAAATTAAAATTATAAATATTTTATAATAAAAAAAATCTCTGTGTTCATTTAACCGGAGCAGATTAGATCATGAAATGGGTCAGGCTATGCTCCAAAAATTCCGGATCATGAAATGGATCATGAAACGGCTCAGTGGGACCTATGTTATTGTGCTACTGTTGCATCCCTGACTCTTAATATTTTATTTTCTGTATTTATATGAAAATATTATAATATAAACAGAAATATTTGGTTATACAAATAGATTTTCAAAAAAAAAAATACATATACATCAGTTAGACTGGTTTGACCCAGGCTAACTTAGTACGGGCCATACCACAGCTTTTGTGGCAATTGAGCCAAATACCCCAGTTTGGCAAGACATCCATAGGTTTAGGTGAATTTTTCTCATGTTTTATCTTTTTTTTTTTAAATAAATTTGTAAAGTATCATAATGCTTATAATTTTTTTTATATTTCTAATTTTATTTTGTTGGAGGTCAGAGTTATTTTATTGATGAGCTGCAAATTTGAGGCATGAGCATGTGAGTTGGAGGTGAAAAAATATCTACTGCTCACATAGAGTAAAGGTATATATTATATTATATATATTTTATTTTAATTAATTTTTCTAGATAAATAAATAAATTAATAATAATAAGTAAAAAATAATAAAAATATTGTTCTCATTCTTTTACTTCGAGTAGATGTGATTAAAAAATAATAAATATTATGAAAATGAATTAAAATTAAACATAAATAATGTTAATAATCAGATTGAAAGGCCTCATATCAAAATTTGGTTTTCTCTCGGGTCTTGATACATATGCATAAAAAACTTAAAATAGATAAATCTTGTAGTGTGTACTCACTTTGACATATATAAAGTGTGCACACATTTTAACATACTTAAAATGTGCCTAAAAAATTTTAATGTAGGTGAATTTCATTCGTGAATCTTATCACTTGGATGTATGAATAATTTGATATCATATTTTAAATATCATGATATCGGATATGATAGTCTTAGTGAGTCTGAGCATGAACATCGACATCATATTTAGAGATAATAATTTTTTCATTTGGTTAATCAAGGGCAATAATTGGGTGATTCATCGAATAAGAGAGAATTATTTTAATACTTAGATATTTATTATTTTTATTTTATATTATATGATAATATTAAGAATTTTGACATATTTAGTTGGTAAAAATTATATGAATTCACTTATCCTAAGTTATTTAAGATAATGCATAATCTATTGACCCAACAGCTATCAATCTTAATTTCAGAGTCTATTTTTCTTAGGTTGGTCAATATTATTTTAGACTGAGAGAATTATAGATAAAATTTCAGAATCAAATAAAAGAGTTACTAGTGGAAAATGATTCACATGTTATTGAGTATTTTGAGTCTAGGATTATGAGCATGAGATATGATAATTTAATGTGAATATTAGAGGATGTGTTATTGTCATCGACAATTATTGTTGCGCTTTTATAATATCTCATATTATTATTATTTGTTATATCTTGATGAAACTGAGATTGTGAAATAATTTTATTTTTTTTATTTAACTTTGATTTCTACAAATTTTTATATACAAAATAATATAATTTATCTTTTATATTTATATTTATATTCACACAAAAACACTTTGCAAGTCATACATGTCTTAAAACAAGTCATACATGTCTCTATGATAATCCGTGTGTCAAGTTCACTTTCTATATACGTGTGTACTATTGCTCTATGCCCATTTTATTTCAAATTTCATGCCTTTTTGAAACTCGCTCATAAAAATGATTTGGGCTTCGTGATGGTCGTGTTTTTCCTTACGAAGATAGGCTGATGGTTGCTTTTTTTTTTTCATTTGCAGATGAGATCTAGTCGATAAGAAGTTCTCAATCAAACAACATATTTTGTGGATTTATATGTGAAAATAAGAACAACCCAAGTTTCCACCAGTGCCCATGGAATCAGATTGCGAACCTAGCGTATGTTTCAAAAGAATCCTCTCCTTTTTATTTTTTTTTAAATGTCTGCCTATTCCCCAATACAAATCTCCCTGCTGAAAAATGTACTTTACTCGGCTTCAAATAGAGGTGTCAACCGGGCCTGGCTGGCCCGGCCCGGCACGAGGCACGGCACGGAAAAATTCCATGCCCGGGCCCGTGCCGTGCCGTGCCTGACCCGGCACGGTTCGGCACGCGGCACGGCACCCCGGCACGGGTCTGTCCCATGATGGGTGTTCCGTGAGCCCGACCCCAGGATGCCCCTCCCGCAAAAAAAGACTGCGGGTCGGGTCTGATTCGACCCGACCCGCGGTCTTACGTATCCTGAACCGCTTGGACAGGCAAGCCCGAGCGGGCCAGGCAAGCCACGGCACGGCCTGCCGTGCCGGGATCGGCTCTTTTTAAACCGTGCCGGGCCGGGCACGGTACTGTTATCGTGCCGTGCTCGGCCCGGCACGGTAGCACAATCGTGCCCTAAAAAATTGGGCCGGCCCGGCCCGTTTGACACCTCTAGCTTCAAATGCCTATTTTTCATATGAAATCAAGATTCCCACAGCTTCTGCTAGGTAAAAAGCTTACTGCATTTCGTTTTGGCGGGCAGGTGTGCCAGATCTGCGGAGATAAAATCGGGAAGACGGGAAGTGGCAATCCATTCACAGCATGCAATGCGTGTGCGTTCCCTCTGTGCAGGTCGTGCTATGAGTACGAAAGGAAAGATGGGAATCTTTCTGGCCCTCGATGCAAATCTGAGTACAAGCGGCAGCAAGGTCTGTGTAAGTGTGATTCTCATTTATGTTGTCTTAGAGGCCTAGCTTTCATCTCTTGGTTCGCTTCAATCTACATGCTGATGAATGCACCAAGGCTGATCACAGGTAGCCCTGCTGTTCTGGGGGGTGTTGAAGGGGACGAAGATATTCATGATGGAGATGGCAGCTTTAACTATGCATCAGAGAATCAAAATCAGAAGGATAAAATCACCCAGCGAATGCTGAGCTGGCACATGGGTTATGGAGGAGGCAAGGATGCTGGGGCACCACGTTATGATGGAGTTGTTTCCCATAGCTATGTTCCCAGGCTCACTAATGGACAAGACGTGAGCAATCAGATTTCTGCTTGATCTTTGTTTCAGTTTTAGTTTTGGGTTGATTTCATCTTCCTCACCATCGGCTACATTAACTTTCAGGTTTCTGGGGAAATGTCGACCACCTCACCCGGCCATATTTCTATGACATCAATTGGAGGTGGTGGCAAGAGCACCCATCGATCAACATTTTCAGCTGATGCCAATCAGTCACGTATTCTCTCTCTCTCTCTCTCTCATGAAACATGTCTGTTTGCGACAATCTTCAAAATGAGTCTAATGTTGTTATTTTTTGGTTGCATTGTTCTTTGCAGCTAATGTGAGGCTCGCGCATCCTGGGAGGCAGTGTAGTTCTCCTGGACAAGGAAATATTGCTTGGAAAGAGAGAGTTGATGGTTGGAAGATGAAGCAAGAGAAGAATGTTGTTCCCATGACCACTGGCCAAACCCCTTCCGAAAGGGGAGGTGGAGACAATGATACAGCCGTAGATGTAATGGTGGATGAATCTCTATTGTGAGTTCCACTGATTAACTTTGATGTTTGTTATTTTATGTTTGTTAATGAAATCAATTGCCTATCTGAAGCCCAGATAAAGGTGGAGGTTGTGTGTGTGTGAGTGTATGGGTGTGATCGTGTGTGGGTGTTTGTGTGTGTGGGTGTGTGAGTGTGATAGTGTGTGGGTGTTTGTGGGTGTGGGTGTTTATGTGAGTCACACTTGCATTGTCGATCCCATGCTCGGATAAAAGAGTAGAGTGGTGCTAGGTAAACAAACAACCTTAATTTCAAAGAAGATATTTCTTCGTCCATATTATTTGCAGATAATATATAATTGGTTGATGAGATTGAAGAAGTATTAAATAATAAATTATAAAATTTGAGGGCTGCACTCCCCTAAGGGATTTAGAATTAGTCATAATAAGATGAAGTAATTCAAATATGAGTTAAATAATATTTAAGAGTGATAATAATGTAGTAATTAAAATGAGAAGGTATGAAGTATCAAATATTAGTAATTACAAATATCTAAGCTTTATATTAAGTAAAAATGAGGAGATTCATGATAATGTATTGCATATGATTAAAGTTTTATGGACCAAATGAAGAACTATATCATAGGTTATTTGTGATATATGTGTATTAAATATATTAAAATAAAAATTTTATAGAATGGGTATAAGACCAATTATGTTATATGGAAGTGATTGTGGGGCAATCAAAAAGTAATATATTATTAAAAATTAGAAATTAGAAATTAGAAATTAGAAATTAGACTAAGATGAGTATGATAAGATTGATGTATGATATGACTTGGAATATTAAAATTATAATAGATTATTAAAAAAAAAAGATTAAAATAACTCTTATGGATGACATATTCAAAGAATTAGAATATTAAAGATGATGATAATAAGATTAATGTGTGATAATATTAAGAATGATAAAATAAAAATAAAAATTATTAAAAAAAGATTAAAATAATTTATATAGATGATAAGATAAGAAAAAATCATTTGAGGTGGTCTGGTCATGTCAAATATAAATTTCATAGTGCACTGATTAGAAAGAGTGAGATTATTTGAGTGGAGATAGGAAGAAGAATTAGAGACAAGTTTGATGAGAATGAGAGAAAATTATAAACAAGAATTTAATAATTAAATAATTGAGAATAAATATTATTATTAACAGGGTTGATTGAAAAATATGATTACTATAGTTAATCTGAAGAAGTTATAATAAAATTTGGTTAATAATAATAATAGTGAATAACAGAAAGTATTTATTTAATTTGTTTATGTACAAATAACTTAACATATGATAAATTGAAGCAATGCTTGATGAAAAAAGTAAGTTGAGGTATTCTTAGAAGTAGAAAATGGGGCGAGCATCTCTGGCATGACTCGTGGAACGACCAACAAAAGAAGACCCAAACAAGCGCCGGCACTTTGGCATGACTTGGGTCATGTTGGGCCGAGCGGTCTAGTCCACATGCTACAAAAGCATGTAGCACGACATGACCCATGAAACTGGCTTGCAAATAGCTTTGGCTGAACCATGCTAGCTCGAGTTAGGCATTGGCTAGATTGGGTTCGAACTGTGTTGGTCTGGAATTGGGTTTTGCCTAATGCCTGAGATGTGTTGAGTTGGTATGATAGTTGTCTTGGGCCACAAAAAACTAGATTGCACCATCTTGTTATGTCCTATTTGCTATCTCTTTCCTAACTTTCAAATATTTATGAAAATACCTGTTGGTTAATTTATTGTAGGAACACACACCGTAATAATAGTTTAATCCTGAATGTTTTTTTAAGGAGGAAATAATTTATATCTTTTGTGTTTCATCTACTTATGAAATGCTAATTTGAGGTTATTAATCTCGCTAACCCATATAATAAAAAGTAGCGAGAGAAGAAAGCTGATATCTCGATCTCCTCATTCAGGTGTTTGATTTAAAGTTTCGCGCAAATAAAATTTGCCATTATCTAGAACTATAGTTCTAGTCTAGTTTTGAAAAAAATGTCTGCTATTTAATTTGTTAGTAGATAATATTGACTTCTAGTAAAGTATATAAATTTATAGGCGATCTCATCTTAATGCAAGTTGATGTTTAATTTGAATTTGAGTGTCTATCATGTGATCACTAAAATAAATTTTGGGCCTTTGAGGCTTTTTTACATACTCCAATATGTGAATAACTATGTTTGATTAAATATATCATAAAAAATTTTGAAAATAATTAATTATGCTGATAATATAAATTATATATGACCTGATAATTATTAGATAATTAATATTTATTATGATTCTCCTATAAATAGTTTATTCAACTAGAGGAGTTAAATTAGATAAGAAATTTATACATAGATTAATTAAAATATTTGTCGGGACACAACTCAAAAGATTAATATTTCTTAGAGTATTAATTGCATATTTTTTTTGTGTTATTTTTAGAGTATTAATCACATAATTTTTTGTGTTATTTCTTAGAGTATATAGAGCATCCACATGAATTTCTAGCAGCATAGTCAAGTTATTTTGTATATTGTAAAAAATATTATATGACGAATTAATTATAAAGAAATTAGATTATTTATTATTAGTTTAGGTTATATAAATATTTTTCAAAATATACAAATTAGATTTGACTATGCTGCTAGAAATTCATGTGGATGCATCATATACACCACCTTCTCAAAATTAGTGTGAATAAAACTATTAATTATGTCTAACTGATATATCCCTAATATATTAGATGCCATTTGTGAAATAAGAATTTATACCAAGGTAATCTTGGTTATTGGAAAGAGTATTGATAATTTTTATTGAATGTTTAAATGAATTTTATTTTAATAGTTCTTGTCTTAAGATAATTTATCTTTTTATCTGGACTTATATTCATAGTAAATACTTAATTGTAATTAATAATAGATATTATTGAATGTCAAGGTTAATATTCCCAAGTTTATTAGAGGGAATACCATTTATTTCTTCCAATGTTAGATAATATCCCAGAAAAAAAATTGGATAAATAAATATCTTTTAATAGAAGTAATGAAAGGGTAAAATATAAAAAAATGTGATATATGAAGATCCGAAGACCAACTTGCAAAATTTTCTAGTTTTTTGAGAGATTCTCTTCTATTCTGAACATGCCATGCATGTAGAGGTGTCAATCGGCCCGCCACAGGGCACAGCACGGTTCGGCCATGCCTGGGCCGACCCGGCACGGAAAAATCGTGCCCGGGCCACGGCACGGTAAACCGACACGGGTTTATCTTGTGCCGGGTGTCCCGTGACCCCGACCCCATGATGCCCCTCCAGCAAAAAAAGACCGCGGGTAGGGTCTGATTCGACCCGACCCGCGGTCTCCCGTATTCCGAACCGCTTGGACAGGAATGCCCGAGCGGGCCTGGCGAGGCAAGGCACGGCCCGCCGTGCCGGGCACGGCACGGTACTGTAACCATGCCGTGCCCGGCCCGGCACGGAAGCACGATCGTGCCTTAAAATAACGTGCTGGGCCGGCTCATGCCGGCCCGTTTGACACCTCTACATGCATGTCTTTTTTTAGTATTTATTCCAAGTCACAGATGATCAAGCCTCTCAATCTTTGGCTTATCATGGGTCAGAATTTAAGTATACACGTGGATTACCATGTCGTTTGGATGTGAAGATGATTTCTTTTATTATGAAAATTTATTTTTTCAAGAGGAATAAATAATGATTTCATATGAATGTCATCTTATCGTGGGATAACGAACATAGGTATAGTTAGTGAATGATTATTTCTTCTCTCTGGAGACTCAAGCGTGACTATATAGGAATAAATAAACTTAATAGGTTTAATTATATCTTTTGGACTCTTATTATTTCTTGACTTACTAACCTTTTTTTTTTTCAAATAAAAAAATTAAAATTCAATAATGCTTATCCAGGCTCTAATGAAAAATATTTGTACTATTTGTTGGGTAATAAAGTAACTAAGAAAGATACATCCTGAATCTATACGTACTATTTTATATTATCCAAGAGAAAGATCATTAACAAAAAAAGTACCATCAAAGATTCTGAAAGAGTTTAAATACTTTCTATGTACGATATGAAAGTGCACATGATAAGAATGAGCAAAAGAAAATATTCAGTTAATGTAGAGGTGTCAAACGGGGCCGGGCCGGCCGGCCGGCCCATTTTTTTGAGCATGAGCGTGCCTTCGTGCCGGGTTCGCTCTGGCCTGGCCTGTCCTTACGGTTCGGGCTTCGTGGCACCGCAGGTCGGGTCAAATCAGACCCGAATCATGGTCTTTTTTGCGGGAGAGGCGATCGTGGGGTCGGGCTAGGGGGACACCCGACACGGGACGAACCCGTGCCGGTGTGCTGTGCCACGGGCCGAACCGTGCCGGGTCAGGCCCGGCACGGCATGGTCCGTGCCTAACCCGGGCACGGGATTTTCCCGTGCCGGGCTGGCCCGGCCTGGTTGACACCTCTAAGCTAACGACATAGTTTGTGATCAAAATCTCATTTTCCAAATTTGCTTAGAACATTTCTACCAAAGCAGAGTAAAATTGAAATATGTGTGTGTGTGTGTGTGCATGTGCGTGCGTGTGTGTGTATATATATATATGAAACAACCAAGGGCACCCCCATAATGAGCACTCCTTTATCCAAAAATTGTAAATTAGTTTATGTAATTTGAGATAAAGTTTTCTTGTGTGTAATGTATGAGCAATTGTAAAGTTAAGAATAAACCCTAACAATGATTTTACTAAAAATATTTTTTGAGGACACTTGTGTGTGGTCATATTTTACAACGAAGAGAAATTATAAAAAATTGTTGATGGGCGAGGAGTGTGGGAGGAGGTAGAAGTTAAATCTATATTTTATAGGGAAGAATGTCTCTTTTTGATCTGTTCTAGAAAGTCGAGAACTATTAAAGTAGAAAATTAGAAAAATGTTCTTCAGCGGTACAAATCTACACATCCCTAAGTAGATATATATATCTATGCGTGTTATTTTTCTGCCAAGAAAATGGACTTGATCTTAATATGAATTCTGGGTATTCCAGGAATGATGAAGCCAGGCAGCCCCTCTCAAGGAAAATCTCCATTCCATCATCCAGGATTAATCCGTACAGGATGGTCATCATATTACGACTTGTTATTCTCTGCGTCTTCCTCCACTATAGACTGACAAATCCCGTCTCCAATGCCTATGTTTTGTGGTTAATATCTGTCATATGTGAGATCTGGTTTGCGGTATCCTGGATATTGGACCAGTTCCCGAAGTGGCTCCCAGTAAACCGCTAGACCTATCTCGATAGACTTGCTCTGAGGTATGATGTTGTATTTACAAACATGCATGTTGAACAAAGGCCGTGCCTATTTAACGAGGCTCCCGCTTAGTGCCGAGTATGAGAGAGATTAAATCTCATACCCGAGGTCAATCACTATTGGACGAAAGAACTCATCACACGGCAAGACACGATCTATATAAATACATTTTGATTATGAAGATAATGAATTTGGACTCGAACTCGGGATCTCACAGATAGGTCACTTTGCTAGTAGCCCATCTTGCCAATCGAACCAACCCATGGTGCCTCATGTGTGTCGGATGACTAATTGGTCTATCCTGATAGACTCGCCTTAAGGTTCAATGTCATATTCACATACATGTGTGTTGATCATGAAAAAATGAACACGGGAGCAATTAGCTTGCAGAGGTGAGATTCGATCTTGGGATCTCACAGATAAGCTGCATTGCTTGTTGCCCGTCTTGACAATTGAGCCGACCCTAATAAGCAAAGTGTGTATTGATAGACTTGCTTTAAGGCGTAATCATTTTTATCAAAATCGTATGATTCATGATTTGATTCATGATTTAGGGGGTAAATGATATGACTCTTTAAAAGAATTGAAAATATGTACGAATCGAAGACTAAATCACGAATCGTTCACATGATTCAATTTAATACTGATTTTCAAGGGATTAGAATCTTCAAAAAATCACAAAAATAAAAATTAAAATACAAAAAAAATTATCAAATATAAGAATTAATTAACGTAGAAAAAAGTATCTCCAACCTTTAGTATTACGAAATTATCATGAAAAATCAATAAAGTATCAAAAAATTCATTAAAAAAAAATTATCAGCTATAGAAATATGAATTAAATAATGCAAACAAAAGTCATCAAAAATTTGATTAACGATTTGACTCTCGATTTTAAATTTACTAATCAAGCATTTCGATTTTTGATTCAAATCAAACCTTTAATATTACGAATTTATCGTGAAAAAATCATAAAATATCAAAAAATTCATAAAAATAAAAATTAAAATAAAAAAAAAGAAATATGAATTAAATAATGTGAACAAAAGTTATTAAAAATTTGATTAATGATTTGACTCTTGGTTTTCAATTTATTAATCAAGCATTTCGATTGTTGATTCAAATCAAACCTTTAGTATTATGAATTTATCGTGAAAAAATAATAAAATATCAAAAAATTCATAAAAATAAAAATTAAAATAAAAAAAAATTATCAGTTGTAGAAATATGAATTAAATAATGTGAACAAAAGTCATCAAAAATTTGATTAACGATTTGACTCTCGATTTTCAATTTACTAATCAAGTATTTCGATTCTTGATTCAAATTAAACCTTTAGTATTACGAATTTATCATCAAAAAGTAATAAAATATCAAAAAAATTATAAACAAAAAATTAAAAAAAAAATTAAAAAAAAAATTGTCAGCTGTAGAAAATAGGAATTAAATAATGTGAACAAAAGTCATCAAAAATTCAATTAACGATTCGATTCTCGATTTTTAATTTACTGATCAAGTATTTCGATTCTTGATTCAAATCTCGATCTAATAATTATAGGTACAATATTGCATTAGTACATACATGATTATGAACAAAAAATTGAACTCGGGATCTCATAGGCAAGCCACATTGCATGTGGCCTATGCTTCCAATTGAACCAACCCAATGGAGCCACGTGCGTGCCGAACATGTTGTCCGATCAAAGCGAATTCATTTCTAATTTGTTTAGCGTGATGGCAGATATGATCATGAAGGGGAACCATCCCAGCTAGCTGCTGTTGACATTTTCGTGAGCACTGTGGATCCTCTGAAGGAGTCTCCTCTCGTGACAGCAAACACCGTGCTGTCGATTCTTGCAGTCGGCTATCTGGTCGACAAGGTTTCTTGCTATGTCTCTGATGATGGCGCCGCAATGCTGACATTCGAAGCTTTGTCCGAGACCTCTGAATTTGCGAGAAAGTGGGTGCCTTTTTGTAGGAAATACAGCATCGAGCCTCGTGCTCCAGAATGGTACTTTGCTCAGAAAATTGATTATTTGAAGGACAAAGTGCAGACATCGTTTGTCAAAGACCGTCGGGCAATGAAGGTTTGCATGTGCCGTGCAGAGCTTGTTTCTTGAGAGTCGCCGCATGAAAATAGTCCTCTGCCTTAGAGGTGTCAAACGGCCCGGCCCGGCCCGGCCCATTTTTTTGAGCACGCGCGTGCCTACGTGCCGGGCCATGCCCGGCACGGTTTAAGATAGCCGGGCCGGGCCCGCTCTGGCTGGCCTGTCCGTACGGTTCGGGATTCGGGGGACCGCGGGTCGGGTCGAATGAGACCCGACCCGCGGTCTTTTTTGCGGGAGGGCCATCGCGAGGTCGGGCTCAAGGGACACCCGACACGGGACAAACCCGTGCCGGTGTGCCGTTCCATGGGCCGAACCGTGCTGGGCCAGGCACGGCACGGCTCGTGCCTAACTCGGGCACGGAATTTTCCCGTGCCGGGCCGGCCCGGTTGACACCTCTACTCTGCCTGCTTTTTTCATTCTCCTCTGCCTGACCCACAGCTTTGTATTGCAGAGGGAATATGAAGAATTTAAAGTTCACATCAATAGGTTTGTTTCCAAGGCACAGAAAGTGCCCGATGAGGGCTGGATTATGCAGGATGGCACTCCATGGCCCGGAAACAACACAAGGGACCATCCCGGAATGATCCAGGTGTCGACGCTCGTGTTTCCTGTGCTGTGCCTCGAGCCCTGCCCGTGAGTTCAGGCTTTCATGGTGTGTTTGATTTCAGGTTTTCTTAGGGCAGAGTGGAGGGCATGATGCAGAGGGCAACGAGCTCCCGCGGCTAGTTTATGTTTCTCGTGAGAAGCGCCCGGGCTTCCAGCACCACAAAAAAGCGGGTGCTATGAATGCGCTGGTGAGTACTCTACAGAAGTCCTGCTTGGTCTCTGTTCTTGCTGGTCTCATCTCACCACAACTGCAAATACAACATCCACAGGTTCGAGTATCGGCTGTCTTAACTAATGGCCCTTTCTTGTTAAATATGGATTGTGATCACTATATCAACAATAGCAAGGCTCTGAGGGAGGCCATGTGCTTCATGATGGACCCCAATCTAGGGAAGCACGTCTGTTATGTTCAATTTCCTCAGAGATTTGATGGTATTGATAAGAGTGACCGATATGCCAACCGCAATACTATTTTCTTTGATGTATGCTTTCTTTCTTTTTTTTTTTTTTTGCTTGGGAGCTAAGAAGCACGGACACGGACATGGGGATACGACACTGTAGGATACGGAGACACGAGAAATTCTAAAAAACTAGGATACGAATACGGCTAGGATACGAATACGGCTAGGATATGACATAATAAAAAAATAAAAATAATAATTATTAATTATAAATATTAGGTATTTTATAATATTTATTAAATTAAATTAAAATATTTTATTATATATAATAAATATATATTATTTATTTTATAAAATAAAAATATTTTATTTTATTTTATAAGATAATATTTATATTTATTTTATTTTATAAAATAATATTTTATAATTATATTATATAAAAATATATATTTTTTATTTTATTTTATAAAAATATTTTATTTTATGCCCCTGCCTCTCCCCTCAAGCACGCCCGCCCGCCCCTGCCTCTCCCCTCAATCACGCCCGCCCCTGCCTCTCCCCTCAATCACGCCCGCCCCTGCCTCTCCCCTCAAGCACGCCCGCCCGCCCCTGCCTCTCCCCTCAATCACGCCCGCCCCTGCCTCTCCTCTCAATCACGCCCGCCCCTGCCTCTCCCCTCAATCACGCCCACCCCTGCCTCTCCTCTCAATCACGCCGGCCCACCCGCCTGCCCCTGCCTCTCCCCTCAATCACGCCCGCCCGCCCGCCCCTGCCTCTCCCCTCAATCACGCCCGCCCCTGCCTCTCCTCTCAATCACGCCCGCCCCTGCCTCTCCCCTCAATCACGCCCACCCCTGCCTCTCCTCTCAATCACGCCGGCCCACCCGCCTGCCCCTGCCTCTCCCCTCAATCACGCCCGCCCGCCCCTCTCCCCTCAATCACACCCGCCCGCCCCTGCCTCTCCCCTAAAACACCCCCGCCCCTACCTCTCCCCTCAAACACGCCCGTCCCTGCCTCTCCCCTCAAACACGCCCGTCCCTGCCTCTCCCCTCAAATCGCGCCGTCCCTGCCTTCCCTCAAATCATGTCGCCCATTCCTCTTCTCTCAAATTGTGCCGCCCATTCCTCTCCCCTCAAATCGCGCCCGCTCCTGCCTCTCCCTCAAATCGTGCCCGCCCCCTGCCAGTGGCCAATGTTGGCCACCGGCATTGTCGGACGTCGGACACTATAGACGTGGATACGGCTGCCGACGCAATCATCTAATACGCCACGTGGCGTATCGGATACAGATTGTACAATGATACGCCACGTGGCGTATCAGACATGTATCCGTGCCGTATCTGTGTCGTGTCCGGGTGTCCAGGTGTCGGACACGTGGACACGGCTGCAGGGAGCCGTGTCCGTGCTTCCTTGCTTGGGAGCATGCATTTATCATTTGAAAGCACGGCTTGTTCTAGTCATTTGTCGTCATCATCATTATCATCATCATCTACTTATATTCTTACTATAAGCATAGTCATTTGTCGTCATGAGCTTGTTAATTTAACATATCAATTCTGAAGATAAAAAAGTGTTTCGTGAGAATAGTACTTGAATAATTGATCATCTTGGAAGTTCTTGTATTATGTGTATCTATTGCGTGTGATTACACAAGTACTATGATAGCTGATCTCATAAAAATTTTGAAGTTAATATTGTTTAAGCAAAAATAATATTGAAATGAGTGATCACATGAAAAGTTGTTTTGTTGCATGCATGCATTCGAGATCATATCTTGGTGTGATTACAATTATTTTTGTTCAAGGGTGATAAGTTTCAGGTTCAAGACTTATTAAATGTAGTCTCTTTGATTTTTATAGGTAAGACTGCCATAATATTAATTTCTCTTAAACCCCATGCTAAACATGAGTTGTGCCGGGCTTGACATGATGTGATATATCCTCTATGATACTCGACATGTGCCTAATCTAGGTAAGCTTGGCTTCGATGTAGTCAGTTGCAAACTAAGCTGGGTATGATCTCTTCGGGCAGTTTTAGTCTTGGCCTAGGTCCTAAACAGGCTAGCCCATTCTGGCTGGTCCAGGACTCCAGGTCACGACCATTTGTCTTGTTATATGCCCTAGCCTCTAGAGATCTATGTCCACTAGGGCCATAGATTGGCTACTGCCTGTAGCCTGCCTCTCTCTCTCTCTCTCTATATATATATATAATTAATTAATTATATAATATATGGAATTATGAAAATAAAAAGCTAAAATAACATTAAAAAATTCATTAATGTAAAATTATAATGTAAATTAGAATACATTAAAAAGTTTAAATTTATAATAAAAATTTACAATTGAAATTTAAGTTGATAAAATTTTTGAAAATAAAAAACAAATTTAAAAATGTCAAATGGTAATGTAGTGCTCATGGTGCTGATTTGCAGGATAATAATTATTGCATGTTATTCTGATTGGTTTTACTCTTCATAGTTTCATGTTTCAATTTTATTGCATACTTCGTAATTTGCTTGTAGTGCTTGATCTCGAAGACTTATCCATGCTAAACATGATAAAATTTCTATAATATTTGATTATAATCTTATTCTTTTAAATGAAATTATATTCATAGTCATTAAAAAATATATTTCGATGCTGTATTGGATATCAACAGGATCAATAGATCACGTATTATTTTAAATAATGTAGGAATGATATTTCACATTTCAATTTTAATATTTAATTCATAATCTAGTTGTAGTGTTTGATGTTGAATATTCTTCTGTACTAAGGGTCTGTTTGATAAAACTAAAAAAAATTAAGTGCTGAAAAATTAAGGTTGAATTTTATACGTGTTGAATTTGTATTCAAAATTTATTTAATAAATTACTGTTAATTAAATACTGATGATAAATATATTATTTGATAACTGTAAATGCTGAATATTAAAAATGATATATTTTACATATTTATTATTATTATTATTATTATGTTACATATTATTCAACAAAAATAGAATTTCTAATAATTTTTTTTTCACTATAATTATTAATTATTATAAAAAATAAAATCCCTAAAAACATATCAATAAATAAATCATAAATCCAAAAAAGAAATAAAAATAAAAAAATAAAATCTAAACTCTTTAAAATTATCTAAATTTTTAATATAAAAATAAAAATCAATGAATAACTTGTTGATTTGTTATTTCTTCTCTTAAATTAATTATGAAAGTGAGTTAGTGTTAGGGTTTGTGGTGACAGAGAAAGAATGAATAGAAGACATGTTTATAAACTGAACTGTAGTATGAATAAGAAAACAAAAAAAAAGGATAAAATGATAACTTTTAAAAAAAATTTGTTAAAAATTTTTGTTGAAAATATTAAGCAGGTTTCTACCTACTTAATATTTGTAATGCTATTTTACTTATAATTTTTTATTACTGGCTTACAAATATTTTTTATCAAACACATTGATTTTTTCAAACTTTTGAAAATTTTTATTTTCAATGATTTAAAAAAATTAAGTAGTTTATCAAACAACCATTAAGTATGATAAAGTTTTTATAATATTTAGTTACAATCTTGTTTTCTTATATAAAATAATATTAGGATTTGACTCATACTTTTGAGTTGAAATTAGAGTTCACTATCATGATTCTTGAATGTGAAGTTGTGATATGAATAAGCCGTATCATGTCTTGTGTTATTGTGACTAAATTTTTTATGTATTTAATTCACCAACATGTTCTTTGGTATTACAAAATGAATGAAGTCTCAATATGATTTATATTGTTGCACTGGGAAATGTTATGAATTCAATTCGCAACCATATTTTTGGTTTTGCTACATAGATGATTTTTGTTGTTACTACTAAAAGTTAGAAGGATTTGAGTTGGAAACTTATTATTTGGTTTTAAGGCATGAATGAAGCTGAAATATTATTCTCTGGTGTTATCATATGTTTTGACTTGGAATGAAGTCGTAACATAATAATGTGTGGATTATTGATATAAGGAATGAAGTTGCAATATGTTCTTTGGTGTCTTGATATGAACGAAATCATTTTATATGTTATTGTGATTAAGAACTTAAATTTAATATTTTTTATTTAGACTTGGGGGCTGTTTGATAAATCACTTAAAATGTTCAGACCATTAAAAATTAAAATTTTTAATGATTTGAAATTTTACGTGTGCTTCATTAAAAAAAGTTGAGAGCTAAAAATTTAAAATTTTAAGTTAAAAAATATTAAACATATTAAGTAGATAGAGACCTATTTAAAATTAAAGGTTGAAAATTTTCCACAAATTTTTTTTAAAAAATTATCATTTTGTATTTTTTTTCTTTTTCTTTTTTGTTCTCATTCATGCTTCATTCAGTTTGTGAATCTGTCTTCTCCTCTTTTCTTCACCGTCATACACTCTAACCCTATTTTTCTTTAATGATTAATTTAAGATAAGAAATAACAAATTAAATAGTTGTTTATTAATTTTTATTTTTATATTAAAAATTTGAATAGTTTTAAAGAGTTTAGATTTTATTGGTTATTTTTTAAATATTTTTATTTTTTTTGGATTGATAATTTTTTTTTAATAATTAATAATTGTGGTGAAAAAAAAATTTCAATAGGAATTCTATTTATATTGGATAATATGTAACACAATGATAATAAGAATAAATATATAAAATATATCATTTTCAGCATTCGGTATTTACAGTTATCAAATAATATATTTATATTCAGCATTCAATTATTAGTAATTTATATAATATATTTTCAATACAAATTCTATATTTATAAAATTCAACCTTAATTTTTCAACACTTATATTTTAATATTTAATTTTTTTAATTTTATCAAACGGGTCCTTACTATATAAATCCTTGTATATAAAAAAAATGAGTGTGTGAGAGTTGAAAAATAGAATGTATTATTTGTGTTTGAGCATCGTATAGTAATAAAATCAAATTTTTCTTATCTCTCTTTTCTTCTTTGTTTCCTCTCCCATCTTCTTCTATGGTGTGTGTGTATGTGTTTTTTTTTTCTATGAGATATCTTATTGTACACATGTGCTTCTTCTATGAAATTTCTCATTATAAGCATGTGATTCTTCTACGAATATTTTATTCGTGTCTAATTTTCACTCATTGGAAACTCTAAAGACTAATCATCATTGTGATTACTAACATTTAGTATCAGAGGCAAGTATCAGTTATAGCAAATAATATTTATAATTACAACAAAAAAAAAAGATTCTAGTTCTATACTAGGTAACAAATGGGTTAATATATCACTTTTTATTTTATATAGTATTAAATTGAAATGGTATATTCGTATAATATTTGTCAACTTAATATGTTTAAGTTTTTCATTTTGCTTTCTATTAAGAAAGTAGTATTCAGTGTCTAAATATCTCAATATCTCACACTTATTTGACAAATTATTTTGTTGTTTATGTTTAGTTAACTGAATGTAAAGTTTTTATATTTGAATACGATATTAATCTCCATACTCTAAAGTTCATGATAACTATCATATTTTTTTTATAATATTTAAATAAAATTTCTAATTATTTATTAATTTTATTTTTTGTTTCTTATTATCTATTCATACAATTACATTTTATAATATTTTCTGTACATTCAACTCTAACCATTTTATTCATATAGGTAACTTAACAAATTGAATGATTTCCTAGTATTGTAAGTATTTTATTTTTATTTTAAATAGTTATGCTACCACAATATGTATATTCTTTATTTTGATTAAATATACTATTTATATTGTATATATACCTAAGCATAATATAGGAAGTGTGCGTATAAACAAACAAACACAAGCTTGTCGCTTCATAATTTTTTTTATTAATTTTAAAAATAAAAATTAAGTCTCAACCTGATATATTAATTATTTTATTAATTTATTATTGACAAAATTAAATATAATATGTTAGTAATCAATATAATTAATAGATCAAATATTAAATATATAGAATTCCAACGATGTCAAATGTATTATGTGAATTTTTTTTTAGATTTATTAATTTACATAGATTGTAAAGTTTTTATAGTTTGCTAGATGTTCTAATATATTATAATATATTTTTTATTTATTCTAAATAGTGTGTAATTATTTTAAAGCTAACTTATATTATTATGTTTATTCTGTGTCATAGAGCTCTAATATCGAATATTTCAGCTAGTTAATTTTCTCTAAGAGTTTTGATGATTTTATTTACTTCGGTATTATTAATTAAAATATTATTAAATATTATATTATAAATTTTATTTTATATTTGATATTTTTTAAAGTCCCTTGAAAGATTATTATATGGCTGACTTATGATTGAGAGATAAATCATTCTTAGATCTTTTAGTTGAGTTTGTTATTATCCATATCAAAATTATCTATAATATTTATTTTATTTTTTTTAAATATTATTATTTCTTGTTTTTTAGAGAGTTAAAAGTATGAATAAAATATAGAGGTGTCAAACGGGCCGGGCCGGGCCGGCACGAGGCATGGCACGGTTCAGCTGTGCCTGACCATGCATGGCACGCTACAGTGCCATGCCCAGGGCCCGTGCGCACCTATTGCACGAGTCGTGTTGTGCTGGGTCAAAGTTTTCGGCCCATGTGCCGTGTCAGGCACGGCACGACATGCCAGACACGTCAGCATAGCACGCGTGGCCAAGTATCGAGCATGGTTACAATGAGTCAATGCTTGATGGGCGAGGCTTGCCGAGCCCTGAAAAAGCGAAGATGCGCGGCGGTGCTCCGTTGAAATCTTAATTTTTTTTAAAATTAGGGTTTTGGCCCAACCTGAACCGGGCTGAATTGAGCCGAACTGAGCCAAACTTGGTGGATTTCATGCCACGGGCTCGTGCCGTGCCTGACCTTCACAGAACCGTGCTGGGTTAGTCACGACACTGTACAATAATCATATCATACCTAAATCGGCACGATAGTCAGGTTGGACGGCCTAAAACCATTTTGGGACCGCCTAGCATGATCAATTTGACACCTCTAATAAAATATTTACTAATCTATCTAATTTTCTAGTAGATAAAAAAAAATGAAACTAGACATGCACCGTGCAAAATTATAGATCCTCAACTGCAATTTCATAGACTATGATTCGCTAGATTGAGCACCCTTATCTACCAATTACAACGTAATCTTATTAATGAAATAAAATGCATATAACAATAATTTAAAAATATTAGATTTGAATAATTTGGTAGAATTACAGAAACTTGTACTTTGAGAGAGAGAGAGAGAGAGAGAGGGAAAGAGAGAAAGAGAGAGAATAGTTGATATTGTAGTTTGAGTTGGGGAGTATGATAAAATGTAATCTAATTTATATATTTATAAAAATTAAAAAAGTTAAAATAGTATTTTTTTGTATTTTTTTATAACTGAACCAGACAAAATCATTCTATTTGTTGGATTCTGCATAGGATTGTCTGAGGGAGAATCCAACGGCCAAGGGGAGGCCACATTACCTTTCTTTAATTTTTTTTTTGTTTGGTCACGTTTGCTCACGCACCACGCAGGCCACGTGATCAGCCTCAAATGACACATGAAAATCTGCAATGGCTAACCAGTAGTTGTTGCGTGTCTTGCTACGCAGCCCTTCTTTTTTTAATATATTAAATCGGGTTGGTTTTATGTCGGTCCGAACCTACTTGTTTCATCTAAAAAAAGGGCGCGTGAACCGTACGTGCCTCTATATGGAAGATGGATTGGGTTATGCCCGACCCGAAGCCATGACCCGGGCATGACTCAAGTCATTTTGTCATCCTGGATGGTTTTGGTCTGTGTTGGTCACTGTCCAGGGTCATGCTGGGTCAGGCTGGACCACTCTGCACTTCAAGGCACGAGCTACGTCATGTCTTGCCCTCACCTATGTCAGCTAATATGCACGGACATGGGGATACGACACGGCAGGATACGAGGACCTGATAAATTTTAAAAAATTAGGATACAGATACGGCTAGGATACGACATGATAAAAAAAAATAAAATAAAAATAAAAATTATTTTATTTATAAATATTAGGTATTATATAAAATAAAATAAAATAAAATATTTTATTTTATTTTATAAAACAAATATATATTTTTTTATTTTATAAAATATAAATATTTTATTTTATTTTATAAGATAATATTAATAATTATTTTATTTTATAAAATAATATTTTATAATTATCTTATATTATATAAAGATATATATTTTTTTATTTTTTTTATAAAAAAAATTATTTTATTTTATAAAAATATTTTATTTTATTTTATGCCCGCACATAGCGCCTGCCCCTGTCTCCCCCCTCAAAACGCGCCCGCCGCCTGTGTCGAGTGGCCCACGTCGCCCATCCGGCGACGTGGGCCACTGGTTGTTGTCGGACCTCTGTCACTCTCGACATGGATACGGCAGCTGATGTAACCGTCGATACCCCACGTGGCGTATCGGATACGGATTGATCAATGATACGCCATGTGGCATATCAGACATGTATCTGTGCCATGTCCGCGCCGTGTTTACGTGTCCAGGTGTCGGACAGGTGGACACGGCTGTAGGGAGCCGTGTCCGTGCTTCCTTGTATGTCAGGCATGAATCTGGGTGTGCTATGCCATGGGCCATTTGAAGTGTGCCGGGCTGTGGCCAGGTCCAAGCTTCCCTGCCCTATTGCCACCTCTAAGTGGATGAGCTCCATTAACTTGGCAATACATGAGTGGAATATCTTCCCTACTTATGCTTAAGCTTAACATACAAATTAGAACTGTTACCATATTACTTGTTTCTTAACTGTGGAAAGCTTCAATTTTTGGCATGGAATCTCAGATAAACTTGAGGGGCCTTGATGGCATCCAGGGACCTGTTTATGTGGGTACTGGTTGCGTCTTTAACAGAACTGCCTTGTACGGCTACGAGCCTCCTCTCAAGCCAAGGCATAAAAAGCCGGGCATACTAAATTTATTCCGCGGTGGGTCACGAAAGAGTTCAAAATCAAGTAAAAAAAGTACATAAAAGAATAAACCCGGGAAGAATATTGATCCTGCTGTGCCGATTTTCAACTTGGAAGACATCGAAGAGGGCTTCGAAGGTACTTCTTTTTACACGTTTCTCATTAATTGACCAATCCGCCCTTTATTCCTCATATGTTTTTACTTTTGGTGCCCTAGGCATTAGTTTATTATCACCATCATCACCACATGATATTCAATTTATCCTCTTCATCATTGCATATTAAAATTTATTATATTTTAATTTTTAATTTTATTCACACTAGTTTTTGACATATTTATCTTGGGATATAATTCTTTATCATAAATTATAAAATATAATTGATCAAATAATTATTTTATAATATATTAAATAAAATAAGTCGGGTCGTAATTATAAGAGTGAATCATGAATATATAATATGAGACATGGTATTAGAGAACTCTTGTGTGTTATAGTTGCGCATCTACATAATTTCTATAATATGCAAGTGCCATAAATAAAGTACAAGATATAAGAATTATAATCATATTACAATTTCATAAGATTGTGCATGGATATAAGTTGTGTATCAATGTAGATATTTTGATTTTTTTTTTTAAGTAATTATTTATCTTGTGTTTTTTGTTTGCTCATGTAATTTTAATTAGGATGCAATATGGATTCTTGTTTGACTCTAACATGATTGTTTTTTTTTTTTTCAATTTTTCTTCACCATCTCCCCAATCCTCCCTTATCAATCCCAATTTAAATGTATATGATAAACTTCTACATTAGAGGTGTCAAACGGGCATGGTCGGCTCAGCCCGACACGAGGCACGGCACATTTTGCATGTGCCTGGCCCGACATTGCATGCTACAGTGCTGTGCCCCGGCCTGTGCCGGGCATGCCCTCGGCCCCGGTTGTGCCGTGCCAGGTAGAGGGAATTTGGCCCACTTGTTAGACACGGCACGAAGGCCTACCACGGGGGCACGACACGCTTGCCCTGGCACCGAGCGTGGTCACTTGCAGCCGTAGCCCGATGGACGAGGCTAGCCAAACCCTAAAAGGACGACTGCTGCGCGCCCCAAAACCCTGATTTTTTTTAAAATCAGGGTTTTGCCCCGACCCGAACTGAACCGAATCAGGCCGAACCCGCGGGGGATTTTGGGCCCATGGCCCAAAATCTCGGCACGGTCCATTTGACACATCTATTTTACACTAGTCAATTTTATTAGTAATGATCGTGATCAATCTCATTTACACTAGTCAATTATTATGCGTATAAACTCATAATAATAATAATAGTCAACAGGCAAGGATTGGTCGGCTTAGCTCGGTATGCTATTAAAAAAGAGGCAGCTTTGCAAGGCCCATTGGCCCATAAGCTGCACGGGTAGTGCTAGATTGTGCTTGACTAGGTCAAGTTGGTGAAAACCTTGCACGACTTGGGAATTAGGTCCTGACCGTAATACCTACAAAAATTTTTTTAAGTAGTTTTCATTTTTATTTTTTTTGGGATTAATGCTGTCCTTGGGTAGCCCAAAATTTAGGCCTGGGCCCAATTCAAATTTTGTTCGGGTTGGAAAATTTCAACTCCAATGAGGGTTAGAATATTTGTCCGACCCGGCCATCGAGTCGAATGAAGTCAAAAATTACACATCTGGTATCGTGATCTGAATTGTGAAGTCGTGACCAGGATAAATTTAAATCACGTTCTATGATGTCATGAGTCATGACTTGTAATTAATATGTTTATGGAAACCAAAATTATATTAAGTATTTGTAAATAAAAAAGTGTGATGTACTAATATTTTAGATTTTTAATTATCAGAAAAATTAAAAATCAAAAAATTATATTAAGTAATTTGTAATTTTTATGGAAACCAAAAGGAATAATTATCAGAAAAATTTAGATTTTTAATTTAGATGTTATAAATCAAAAATTTATAAAAAATTTAGATTTTTAACCAAAAAATAATAATTACTAAAAGCATTATAAATCAGATTTTTAATAATTAATTTAGATGTTACAAGGCTTGTAATTTGATAATTAGATTTGAAAAATTTTTATGTGCTTGAAAATTAGGTGATTGCTGAACGCGCATCTCTTTTTTATGATTATCGTAAAAAAATATTTTTTATTTTTAGTTTATGTATAATTTATTTATGAGAAGTTGTAAGAACTATGAGTGTTGAAACTAAGGTTATTTTGGACATTAGGAAAAAAATAATCAAATTTAAAAATTTGAATCAATTCTATCGCAGTGAGTCTTACTTTCAGGTGATCGATCATACTATCAAGATCATTCTTAAATATAATCAATCCTCTCTCTCTTCTTCTTCCTATGCTCTCTTTCTTCATTATTCCCTGGCTCTCTCACTCACTTTTCTTTCTCTTTCTCTCACTCCCTCACTCCATCTCCTCTCGCTCCCTCTCTCTCCACCTCCTCTCTCTCCCTCTCTCACTCCACCTCCTCCCTCTCTCCCTCTCTCACTCCACCTCCTCTCTCTCTCTCAATCTTTTGTCTTTCCGTCTTTCTCCACTTTACTCCCTTGGTTTATCTCTGTTCCTCTCTCCCTCCCTCCCTCCCTTTGTTTATCTCTGTTGCTCTCTCTCTCACTCACTCTCTCTCTCTCTCTCTCTCTCCCCCTCCCTCCCTTTGTTTATCTATGTTGCTCTCTCTCTCCCTCCCTCCCTCCCTCCCTCCTCCTCTCTCCCTCCCTCCCTCTCAACTCCACTCTTCACTCCCTTCTTCTCTTTCTCTCTCAACTCCACTCTTCTCTCCCTTCTTCTCTCTCTCTCAACTCCACTCTTCTCTCCCTTCTTCTCTCTCTCTCAACTCCACTCTTCTCTCCCTTCTTCTCTCTCTATACACAATATATATGTGTATATATATTGTGTATATATATTCTTATAGATATATATCCCTATAATTAATATGTTTTGCATATTTTTTCTACTATTTTATTATATATAACATCAAATATACGTAGTATATATATTTACATCACAATTAGATATATACTACTATTATATATTGTAGTGTGTGTGTGTGTGTGTATAATTGTATACATGATTTGTATATACATTTTTGTATGCGCACACACTTCTATTGTGTATATAGAAATTTATAATATTACTTATTTTTACCCACATAATATACCAATGGAGATTGTTATCAATCTTATTAATAATACTTTATTAATTTATTTTTTGATAATTATTATAATAGTTATCAATAAAATTACTTATATCGAATTTTAATGATTTATAATTATTAAGATTATTATAGCTAAATATTATATTTACATTTGAAAAAATATTTAAAAATTATTATATTTTCAAAGGTTATAACTAACTTATAAACCACTAAATACCTAAACCTTTAAATCTATAGACACCTAAACCCCCTAAATACTTAAAGAATTAAACCTATATAATCTATATAATAAATGATAATTATAATATCTATCAATAGTTTATTAATTAATCTCTATCTTATTATTAATAGTTTATTAATTGAATTTTTGATCATTATTAATAAATCTATCTATAAAATCGTTTATATTGAATATATATGATATACAATTATTAATATTAATATAACTAAAGATTGTATTCACATTACAAAAATTTTAAATATTATTATATTTTCAAAGGTTATAACCTATGAAAATGAGAATAAATTACAAATTTTTTTTTGTTATTTTATTCTTTAAATAATAGCTATAAACCACTAAGTGCCTAAAAACATAAATCAGTAAACTCCTAAACGACAAAACCTCTAAATACTTAAACCATTAAACTAGTATACATTAATAATAAATCATAAATACATTTAAATTTGTATCTAGTATAATTTTAAATTTTATTTTAATTATTTATTAGTTTATTTTTATATAAATTTTAATTACAAATTTAATTTTTAGTGGACATATCCAATTTAAATTAAACCATTATACCCTAAATAATAAATAATAAATCTCAATATTATTATTTTCATTATAAATTAAATATTCATTTTAATTAGTTATTTGTTTATTTTTATTTAAATATTAATTACAAAATAAATTAAGAGTTAGATAGATATAATTTATATAAATTATTTTTAATCCAAAAATTATAGATAAACTTTTTAAAAGAAAAAAATTTTTCAAATCAAATAATTATTATTTAGTAATACATTTTCCTTTGCTTTTGAATCATTTTAGGTTTTCATATTATATTTTAAGTAATATGAATCATATTCATTATAGATTTTTAATTTATTTTTTTAGATTTATTAGAATATCTATCTATAAAATTGATTATATTGAATTTATATTATATATAATTATTATGATTATAATAAATAAATATTGTATTCACTTTTGAAAAAAATTTAAAAATTATCATATTTTCAATGGTTATAACCTTCAAAATATGATAAAAAATAATAAAAAAAAATATATATTTTTTATTTTTTTAAAAAAAGCCTATAGATCATTAAATGCCAGCTTACTTAAATCAGTGAGCTGATAAACCACGAAACCCCTAAATACATAAACCTTTTAATATCTATATACTACTTAATAAATAATAAATCTCATTTTTATGACTATATATTATAATTTTAAATATTTAATTTAATTATTTATATGGAATTTAAATGATATATAATTAGTAAGATTTATATAATTATACATGGTATTCATATTTCAAAAAATTTTAAAAATTATTTTATTTTCAAAGGTTATAACCTTTGAAAATCCGAAAAAATCGAAAAAAAAAATTTTTTATTTTTATTATTTAAATAAAACCTATAAACCACAAAATGCCAATAAACATAAATTGCTAAACTCCTAAATAACAAAACTCCTAAATAATGAAACCAATAAACCGGTATATCATTTATAATAAATCACAAATTTCATCTTAATTTGTATCCATTATAATTTTAAATATTCATTTTAATTATTTATTATTTTATATTTATAGAAAAGTTAATTACAAAATAAATAATGAGTGAGACAAATATAATTTTAATAATTTATTTTTAATCAAAAAAGATATAACCTTAAAAAAGAAGTAAAAATTTAAAAACAAAAAATTATTATTTAGTAATATATTTTATACTGATTTTGAATCAGTGTATATAGGTTTTGAAATTATATTTTATTTCTATCAATCTTATTCATAATAGTTTATTAATTTATTTTTTGATCATTATTATAATATGTATCAATAAAGTTACTTATATTGAATTTTAATGTGTTATAATTATTGAGATTATTATAGCTAAATATTATATTTACATTTGAAAAAATATTTATAAATTATTATATTTTCAAAGGTTATAACTTTCAAAAATAATAAAAAATCACAAATTTTTTTTTTTAAATAAAATTTATAAACCACTAAATACCTAAACCTTTAAATCTATAGACACCTAAACCCCCTAAATACTTAAAGAATTAAACCTATATAATCTATATAATAAATGATAATTATAATATCTATCAATAGTTTATTAATTAATCTCTATCTTATTATTAATAGTTTATTAATTGAATTTTTGATCATTATTAATAAATCTATCTATAAAATCGTTTATATTGAATATATATGATATACAATTATTAATATTAATATAACTAAAGATTGTATTCACATTACAAAAATTTTAAATATTATTATATTTTCAAAGGTTATAACCTATGAAAATGAGAAAATATTACAATTTTTTTTTTGTTATTTTATTGTTTAAATAATACCTATAAACCACTAAGTGCCTAAAAATATAAATCACTAAACTACTAAACGACAAAATATCTAAATACTTAAACAATTAAACTAGTATACATTAATAATAAATCATAAATATCATTTAAATTTGTATTCTGTATAATTTTTAGTTTTTATTTTAATTTTTTATCAGTTTATTTTTATAGAAATCTTAATTAAAAATTAAATTATCAGTGAGAAAGATCTAATTTAAATTAAACCAGTATACCCTATATAATATATAATAATTCTCAATATTATTGTTTTCATTATAATTTAAAATATTTATTTTAATTAGTTATTTGTTTATTTTTATATAAATATTAATTACAAAATAAATTATGAGTTAGATAGATATAATTTATATAAATTATTTTTCATCTATAAAATATAGATAAACTTTTTAAAATAAAAAAAAATTCAAAACAAATAATTATTATTTAATAATACATTTTCCTTTCCTTTTGAATCATTTTTGGTTTTCATATTATATTTTAAGTAATATCAATCTTAATTATTATAGATTTTAATTTATTTTTTGAGAATTATTAGAATATTTCTCAATAAAATTGTTTATATCAAATTTATATTATATATAATTATTATGATTATTATAAATAAATATTGTATTTACTCTTGAAAAAAATTTAAAAATTATTATATTTTCAATGGATATAACCTTGAAAATATGAGAAAAAATAATAAAAATAAATATTTGTTAATTTATTTTTTACATAAAGCATATAGACCATTAAATGCCTGCTTACTTATATCAGTAAGCTCATAAACCCCGAAACCCATAAATACATAAACCCTTTAACATCTATATACTACTTAATGAATAATAAATCTCATTTTTATGTTTATTTATAATATTTTTAAATATTCAATTTAATTATTTATAGTTAAACTTTTTATAAAATGAATTTTGAGTGAGACAAATATTATTTAAATAATTAATTTTTTTTTAAAAAAATATAAGCTTATAAAAAGAAGGAAAAATTTAAAAATTAAATATTATTATTTAGTAATATATTTTGATTTGATTTTGAATCATTTTGCATCATGTAAATATATTTTGATTAAAATTTATAATTTTATAAATAGCTTATTAATTTAATTTTTGATCATTATTATAATTTCTATCATTAAAATTGTTTATATTGAATTTATATGATATATAATCAGTGAGATTAATATAATTATACAATGTATTCACATTTCAAAAAATTTTAAAAATTATCTGATTTTCAAAGGTTATAACATTTGAAAATCAGAAAAAATCTAAATATATATATTTTATTTTTATTACGTAAATAAAACCTATAAACCACAATATGCCTAAAAACATAAATTGCTAAACTCCTAAACACTAAAACTCCTAAATAATCAAACCAATAAACTGGTATACCATATATAAGAAATCACAAATCTCATTTAAATTTATATTCATTATAATTTTAAATATTCATTTTAATTATTTATTAGATTATTTTTTATATAAATGTTAATTACAAAATAAATAATGAGTGAGACAAATATAATTTTAATAATTTATTTTTTATTCAAAAAAAATATAAGCTTATAAAAAGAAGTAAAAATTAAATAACATAAAATTATTATTTAGTAATATATTTTACTTTGATTTTGAATCATTGTAAATAGGTTTTTAAATTATATTTTAATTACTAATAATCTTATTAATAATAGTTTATTAATTTATATTTTGATCATAATTATAATATCTATCAATAAAATTACCTATATTGAATTTTAATGTTTTATAATTATTAAGATTATTATAATTAAATATTATTTTTACTTTTAAAAAAAATTTCAAAATTATTATAATTTCAAAGGTTATAACCTTCGAAAATGATAAAAAATCACAAAAATAATTTTTTTATAATTTTATTATTTAAATAAAAATTATAAACCACTAAATACCTAAACATTTAAATCTATAGACTCCTAAAAGCTAAAATCCCCTAAATACTTAAAGCATTAAAACTATATAACCTATATAATAAAGGATAATTATAATATCTATCAATAGTTTTTTAATTAATCTCTATCTTATTATTATTTATTTATTTATTTAATTTTTGATCATCAATGATATATCTATCAATAAAATACTTTATATTGAATTTATATGATATATAATTCTTGATATTATTATAACTAAAGATTGTATTCACATTTTAAAAATTTTAAATATTATTATATTATCAAAGGTTATAACCTATGAAAATAAGAAAAAATTATAACATTTTTTTTGTTATTTTATTTTATAAATAATATATATAAACCACTAAGTGCCTAAAAACTTAAATCACTAATAACCTAATCGACAAAACCTCTAAATACTTAAACCATTAAACTAGTATATATTAAAAATAAATCAAAATTATCATTTAAATTTGTATTCAGTATAATTGTTAATTTATATTTTAATTATTTATCAGTTTATTTTTATAAAAATATTAATTACAAATTAAATTATCAGTGAGACAGATCTAATTTAAATTAAACCAGTATACCCTAAATAATAAATAATAAATCTCAATGTTATTGTTTCATTATAATTTAAAATACTCATTTTAATTAGTTATTTGTTTATTTTTATATAAATATTAATTACAAAATAAAATATGAGTTTGATAGATATAATTTATATAAATTATTTTTCATCAAAAAAGTATATATTAACTTTTTAAAATAAAAAAAAAGTTCAAAACTAATAATTATTATTTAGTAATACATTTTTCTTTGTAATTGAATTATTTTAGGTTATCATATTATATTTTAAGTAATATGAATCATATTCATTATAGATTTTTAATTTATTATTTTAGATTTATTAGAATATCTATCAATAAAATTGATTATATTGAATTTATATTATATATAATTATTATGATTATAATAAATAAATATTGTATTCACTTTTCAAAAAAATTTAAAAATTATTATAATTTCAATGGTTATAACCTTCAAAATATGATAAAAAATAATAAAAATAAATTTTTTGTTATTTCATTTTTTAAATAAAGTCTATAGACCTTTAAATGCCTTCTTACTTAAATCATTAAGCTCATAAATCCCGAAACCCCTAAATACATAAATCCTTTAATATCTATATACTACTTAATGAATAATAAATCTAATTTTTATGATTATTTATTATAATTTTAAATATTCAATTTAATTATTTATAGTTTAATTTTTTACAAAAATTAATTACAAAATAAATTTCGAGCGAGACAAACATTAATTAAATAATTGATTTTTAATAAAAAAAAATATAAGCTTATAAAAAGAAGAAAAAATTTAAAATTTAAATATTATTATTTAGTAATATATTTTGATTTTATTTTAATTATTTTGCGTCATGTAAATATATTTTAATTAAAATTTATATATTTTTTAATAGTTTATTAAAAAAAATTTTAATCATTATTATAATATCTATCATTAAAATTGTTTTTATTAAATTTATATGATATATAATCAGTAAGATTAATATAATTATAAATGGTATTCACATTTCAAAAAATTATAAAAATTATCTTATTTTCAAAGGTTATAACCTTTGAAAATCACAAAAAATCTAAAAAAATATTTTTTTATTTTTATTATTTAAATAAAACCTATAAACCACAAAATACCTAAAAACATAAATTACTAAACTCCTAAATAATCAACCCAATAACCGAGATACCATATATAATAAATCATAAATCTCATCTTAATTTGTATTCATTATAATTTTAAATATTCATTTTAATTATTTATTAGTTTATTTTTTATAGAAATGTTAATTACAAAATAAATAATGAGTGAGACAAATATACTTTTAATAATTAATTTTTAATCAAAAATATATATAAGCTTATAAAAAGAATTAAAAATTAAAAAAAAATTATTATTTAGTAATATATTTTACTTTGATTTTGAATTATTGGATATAGGTTTTGAAATTATATTATAATTGCTATCAATCTTATTAATAATAGTTTATTAATTTATTTTTTGATAATTATTATAATATCTATAAATAAAATTACTTATATTTAATTTTAATGTTTATAATTATTAAGATTATTATGACTAATTTTTATATTTATTTTTTTTAAAAAATTTTAAATTAATATATTTTCAAAGGGTATAGCCTTAAAAAATGATAAAAAATTACAAAAAATATTTTTTTTATAATTTTATTATTTAAATAAAACTTAAATACCACTAAATACCTAAACATTTAAATCTATAGACTCCTAAACCCCAAAACCCCCTAAATACTGAAAGGATTAAACCTATATAACCTATATAATAAAAGATAACTATTATATCTATCAATAGTATATTAATTAATATATATCTTATTATTAATATTTTATTAATTTAATTTTTGATCATTATTAACATATCTATCAATAAAATTATTTATATTGAATTTATATGATATATAATTATTAATATTAATAAAACTAAAGATTATATTCACATTTCAAAAATTTAAATATTATTATA